>CBMN010754844.1:0-11329 GCA_000582825.1 Hordeum pubiflorum
CGTTGGAACCGGGACTAATGCTAACATTAGTCCCGGTTCCAAACCTGACTGGGACTAAAGCTCCGGACGAAAGGTTCGTTTTCTACTAGTGCTAAAACGGTAAAACCTCTAAGTGCTTCAGTAATCTAAAGTCGGGAAAGTTGTTTTCTTTAAAGAAAACAGATAAAGTTTTTGGAGAGGGTTTTTTCCTCAAGTTTACAACAAGTGTCATTTTTGCTAATTTCTGTTAAATTTTCCTCAATTGAAAACCCCAAATCGCAGCTCACAATGATGAGTAGAAATAAGTTGGAGTAAATTGCAAGAAACCATCACATTGAAGGCTAGGTTAGCAGAAAACATGAGCCTACATTTTTTTGGCACAAAGCATTGTGTCTATCATAATCTTTTTCCAAATAATATTGATTGCCGGCTTTGGCTCGGTTGAGCATGTTTATGACAGATGGGGACCACCACTCAGGCTGACGGGCACCAATTTCTCACACCGTTACGTTCACTTGTTTTGCTGGACGTGGGGCCCACTTTTCAGTGTAACACTACCTGCCTTTTTCTCTCATTCTCCTCTTCTCCCTAATTCTCTCTCACCGTCGGACCCGCGCCATCTCCATGGAGGAGCGGCACCGCCGCCGCCCAACCCAAAGCACCCGAAATCCGTGGCTGTCGTCGTTGTTAGCTCGCCCTCACCTAGATCCGGCAAGAACCAAGCCGCCGCTACCTTCAACTTCCGCACCTCGGATCCGCACGGCAGTGGCAGAGACGGCCTCTACCTTCGCCGGGGGCGGGATGGGACTCCGCGCGGCAATGGTTACGGCGGCCTCTGCCACGGCCAGGAGCGGGATGGGAGGCGGGCCTCGCGCGCAACATGGTGTGGGCATGGCCGGCGTCCAGTGTTGTCCCTCATGGTCTCGTCTGATCCATCGACCCCAGCAACGTGAGGACGACGACGGTCACGTGGGGATCAACCTCAGCAAGGCCTTGCCTAGGGCCGTCGTTTAGGCCCTCAGCACGGCAACAACGGTGGCAGCCTTTGCCTCGGCCGGAGGTGGGACGGGCAGTGGCGAGGTGGTCCGTTGGTGAAGCTAAGGCGAGCAAAGAAAAAGAGTTTTTTTCTTTTTTCTTCCAATGACAGGTGCACCCGACAGGGCTCCACACAAGATGACAATGTGACCAAACGTCGTTGTTACATGCGAGGTGTTAAGGGGTGCCACGTCGGCCTGACTGGGCGTCCTCATCTGTCATAAACGCAATTAACCGAGGCAAAGCCCATGATCAGTGCTATTTGCAAAAAGATGCGGTAGACAAGGTGGTTTCTGCCAAAAAAAACGTAGACTTGTGTTTTCTGCTAATCTAGACTTCAATGTGGTGGTTTCTTGCAATTTACTTCAATAAGTTGTGTAGAATATAGCGGACGACAAATCCGCCAGCTCCATGGCATGCATATGCATGCACAACAGAGAATTATTCTTGGTCAAATTCAGTTGGCAGATCAGTGAGATAAGGTGAAACAGATAAACACTCGGAGTCTTGGTGTCATGTGCCATCCGTGCATACAATTCGCTGGCAGTCGGTGTATAATGTACAGAGCAGGGTGATGTGTGCGTGTGTGTTAGAGAGGGAAGGGAGAGGAACCCTATGACTATGAGAGAGAAAGGGGGCAGAGAGCGAGAGAGACCCTATAAAGGGGGGAGAGAGAAATCTCAAGGAGGTTTGTGGTGGACATGCGTCCTCCTCGCTCTCTAATACTCCCAAATCACCACCAAACTAGCCTCAACCTCCTTCCCCATCCCTCTCTCCTCGCTTCTTCCTCCTATCCATTAGAGATCTCCATTGGAGAGAGCTCTACCTGGCCTGCCTGCTTCTCATGCACTGCACTGCCGCCGATCTTGCTACCACTCCAAGCCCAGGTTCATAACCGACTGGCTATATAGCCCGTAGCTAGCTCCACCATCTACCCATCGATCAAGATCGCTGCCATCGTCAAGTCAGCTGAGATTTAGAGTGGTGTTCGGCGCAAAGAGTACTTCCAAGTCAATTCATTCGCATCTCTACCGATCCTGCGAGCTACGTACGCCGAGATTGGGATGCTTGAGGTGGCCACGCTGCAAAGCCCTAATCCGGCCGTCTTCAGCCTCGGCGACCACCATGTCGATGTCGGGTTCCCGGAGGCCACCGTGGAGGAGGACGACTTCCTGCTGGACTACATCGACTTCAGCACGTGCGACATGCCCTTCTTCCACGTTGACGACGGCGACGACATCCTCCCCGACCTCGAGGTCGACCCGACCGAGCTCCTCGCCGAGTTCGCCGACGAGCCGACGACGGTGCTGAGCCCGGCGGCAGACGGTTGCGGAACTCACCATGGCGACGAGGCGATGACGACCGTGGAAACGGAACCACCAGCAGAGATGGACATGGAATTACCAGAAGGCAAGGGCGAGACGAAGAAGCTGTTGTCGTCGGAAGAGAAAGATGTGAAGCAGCAGCAGGACAACAAGAACAACAACAACAACATCGTGGGCGATGAGGTTTGCAGCGCGGTGACGACGGACGATTCTTCCGCCGCGGTCGGGTCTGAGAACAGCAAGTCGTCGGCGTCGGCAGAGGGCCACAGCAAGAGGACGTCGGCAGCCGCAGCGACCAAGAGCTCCCACGGCAGGCGGAAGGTGAAGGTAACTGACTGCCCGCATTCTCTGATTCACTCGCCCAAGCTCCACGGTATACGCATAATTAAGCTTGGTTTACCGTATGCGGGGGGGAAAGAATGAAAGAAAGGGATAAACTCTATAGAGTCCAATCGATCTGCACATCACGATTCACCGCAGCGGCCCGCCTGGCGTAAACTCTGACATAATCTTTCTCACGATCGACGACACCTCCTGCGAGGCAGCAGATCTGAGTGACCCAGGACCCAAGAAATCACGAGAGACCTAGCTGTAGCGTGGTAGCAGCACGAGGCATGGCCCTGGCCCTGCATGGTACAGCCGCGGCGAATCAGCAGCTCGTGATTGTCCCTCCGTCGCGAGGAGCTGATCGCCTTTGACGCTCGCGCGCGGCTGCTGCGTTCGTTCGTACTCGTACGTAGTTGAGCAACATCGGTCGTCATCAGTGGATAGGCGCGTGGATGGAGGTAGGTTTGCACCGAAATGTTGCGCGGCAATGAATAGGCCATGGAAATCCCCGTGCAGGCAGAGCCTTTTGGGACGACGGACGGATAGATAGGATAGATCTCAATCGGCCGGCAGGGAAAGAGAGAGCGTCACGGGAAGCGCATGGTAACAGTGGCATACACATACAGCAACAGCAAACAGTGTAGCTGTAGCTGCTCTTTGCCGCTTTGTTTCGGTGCAAGTTTTCTCACACGCGGTGCCTATGAAAAGTCTGGTCTGTGATCTCTCTTGCCTATTACGTACGTGCGTGTACGTCTCTCTAGTTCTAGGGTGTACCCTGAATCTGAAGCATGTAGTAGTAGATGGTGTTCTTTGTTCAATAAAATCTGTGCTAATATATGGCTGTTGGCTGATGACTAATAATAACTAATGAACGAACAAATATGATGGAATCGCAGGTGGACTGGACGCCGGAGTTGCACCGGCGGTTCGTGCAGGCGGTGGAGCAGCTTGGGCTGGACAAGGCGGTGCCGTCGCGGATCCTGGAGCTCATGGGCAACGAGTACCGCCTCACGCGCCACAACATCGCCAGCCATCTCCAGGTGCGTTTCTTTCCACCATTCCTGCAAAGTAAAGGATGTCGATCGTCAGCTCGAGTTTTAAATTCACACGGACGCGGTGCCTGCCACTGCTAGCGCTAAGACAAACACGAGCATGTACACACATGCACGAGATCGATCCCCAGCTCCAGGCAGCAGCTAGCACAGTCAGATCTGGCCGTCTGGGTAACATATGTACGTCTGTGCTGCCCATATGTGTTGTCGCCACACATCGTCCAGGCACGAATGGCGTTGCAACCGCCACTCCCAGTCCCTCATGGCCTCGTGTACATTACTACAGCGTATACACACGTACAAACGCACTGTACTACGCCATATGCCTGCATGCATGCATGCATGCATGCATGCATGTGACCCCGGCCGTGAATCATGCAACTCTTTCAGTAGCGCTTACACGGACACATGCATGCAGACGCGGGGTGTTAAAAGTGAAACCACTCGACCATTCAAACAATTGTTTGGGCATTACGATATTCCATTGCCCAAACCGTGCAACGGGGAGGCGCCAAGGTAAGCAGCGCAGGGGGGCACCACACCCCGTACGGGTGCCCACACCACACGGATTGAGAGGGTGCCCCGTACGCCGGTCCTGCCCTAGTCAGCGCGGGCGCGTGCCATGTCGCCGCTGGCCGGGTTTCTCACCGCGCCGTAGCGCCCGTGCATGCATGCATGAATGCATGTACTCCTCCCGCTCCCTGCGGCCCGGTCCTGGACGCCCGTTTTCTAGCGACATGGCCATATCCTCACATGAATTCCCGTGCGCGCGCGTCCCGCTTTGGCGCCAGGCGACCGAGATCGAGATCTCGGCGATTTCTTCTCTTGCCTTTAATCCTCCTTGACTGGTTTGTATATAACCGTATATAAGTTCTTCCACCTCATAAAAAGTACTCCTTCCGTTCCATAACCATTGTCGTGGTTTTAGTTAGGTGGTATTGGATGCCTAAGATAACTATCTGATCATTGCATTGCTTGCATTTTAGTGAGCCAGTGAGGCACAGTGGATTGTGATAGCCTAACTTCTTCAATCTAGTTTTGTGGTAAAAAAATTGTTTAGCTAAGAAAACAAACATGGCGTCATTTAAACCATCAAATGAGCACGAGAACACATATACATTCACTCATATGATCACATGCACGCATATCCTACTCTTATGAGCATGAGAAGTTGAGCAGAATGTTGTCAAACCTAGGGTTTGATCCCCGGTAGACTGGGGCTACAACCACCCTCCAAACCATCCTATCTCATGTAGGTTGTCTAAAATAACAATTACTAACACGATTGAGAAATATTAAATCAAAATTTGGGGTAAAAGCATGAGATTGCATTTGTGGTCGAAGACTCAAAGTTAATGCGGTTGCGTTTCAAATGGAAATTAATGAGTTTACATGTCCTCTGTGCAAGTGCAGAAGTACCGGTCACACAGGAAGCACCTGATGGCGAGGGAGGCGGAGGCGGCGAGCTGGACGCAGAAGCGGCAGATGTACGCGGCGGCCGGCGGGCCGAGGAAGGACGCGGCGCCGGCGGAAGGCGGACCGTGGGTCGTGCCGACGGTCGGGTTCCCGCCCCCAGGGACGATGCCGCACGCGGCGATGGCGCACCATCCCGGCCAGCCGCCGCCGTTCTGCCGGCCGCTGCACGTGTGGGGCCATCCCACCGGCGTCGACGCGCCGCTGCCGCTGTCGCCGCCGTCCATGCTGCCCGTGTGGCCGCGGCACCTGGCGCCGCCGCCGGCGTGGGCGCACCAGCCGCCGGTGGACCCCGTCTACTGGCACCAGCAGTACAACGTGCGTGTGCTACATTGCTCCGTCTCTGTCTCCCCTCTTCTCGGGTTCACGTGACCACGCTCTTTTGCTTTGCATGTTTGGCGGTATGCACTCGTAATAACCGGTTGGTTTACCGTTTTCTCCCCGCTCAGGCTGCCAGGAAATGGGGCCCGCAGGCAGTGACACAGTGCGTTCCGCCGCCGATGCCTCCTGCAGCCATGGTAATTAAACTACAGTAGCTATGAATTATTTACCCAGCCGTTAATGTTGAAGGAAGCAGCTGTAGTAATTGCCTAGCTAATGGCCTAACATGGTGTTTGTGTGCAGATGCAGAGGTTTGCTGCGCCGCCGATGCCGGGGATGGTGCCGCATCCCATGTACAGGCCAATCCCGCCGGTGCCGCAGAGCAATAAGGTCGCCGGCCTGCAACTTCAGCTCGACGCCCACCCGGTAAGCTAGTGCATAGGAACGGCTGATAGTTCATTAATTTATACTGTACTTTTGATCCTCAAGTCACACGTAGTACACGGTACGGTGTTCCAGTCCAAAAGTAGACATTGATTGATTATTAGTCAGGGTACGCAAGAAATATAAGCCCCCGGAGAACGTGCCCCTACCCAATCTATGTGCTTAATTTCCAATATATGTTATGCAGTCCAAGGAGAGCATCGACGCAGCCATCGGAGACGTTTTAGTGAAGCCATGGCTGCCGCTTCCCCTGGGGCTCAAGCCCCCATCTCTGGACAGCGTCATGTCGGAGCTGCACAAGCAAGGCATACCCAAGGTCCCGCCGGCGGCCACAACCAACTGCGACGGCGCCGCCTGAGAGTACGTACGTCTCCACCACCGCCGGCGCCGGAGCCACCATGCTGCTGCTGCTGCTGCTTCCCCCCTCTCTCTGTCTCTGGGTGACACAACTCGTCGACTTCCCGTCCGTCTGCACCTACGTGCATAGGTATGACTGATCGACCGGCCGGTCGGTCGATGTTCGCGTGCGTGTGTAGATTAATACTCTACTTGATAGTTATATAATAATAATGTACTATCCTGGGTGTGTCTGTATGAGTGCACTGACATGGATCTCTGGGTTTTTCCTCTCGTGTACGTGCGCGCTGTGCGCCTACAGGAGGGCTGCGTGCGTCTATATTGTTGAGATGGAACGACTTATATTATTGGGCTGGTAAATGAATAAGCAAGGAGGCATATGCATGCTGATTGGAAATGCACTTGCATATTTCTGCAAAATGTGAGAAACATAGTATTATTAACACGACGGATATACTCAGGTTGACACACTTATTTTGGGACGGGGGTAGGACAGAAGCTCTGTATCTGTATGCAGAAATGAACTTTTCGGTAATTTTTGTGACCTCAAATGATATATGAAATGTGAAAAACGTATTATTAACACCGTACATTGTAGGAAATATGATGTGGAAGCACAAAAATATGACTGGTAAGCACATTTGCGACCGATACAAACAAATTCAAGATGTAGACGACAAATATAGAAGCTCTGTATCTGTATGAGAAATAATCAGTAAACTACCCATTGATAACGGAAACAAGAGAGATGACAAGGAACAGAGATAAACTTCACGTGTTCACTGACTTGAGTACACCAAATGTCGCCACATCGTCTAGGAGACAGCCAACACGTAGTACATCGTAGGTGCTGGCATAAAGGCATCCATGGAGAATAACACAGCACATACTACAGACTTTTACAGCGACTGATTGATGAAGGCATCTTGAGCTTACACCCGAGGGTCACAAACTAGCATCGCTGATACACAAGTTCTTTTTTCCTTTTAAAAAATAATCCGGTGCTTCATCTAAGGTTTCCAAGTTCTCCACATAATAAATATGTTCAGAACTTGCCATCTCTCACACTCGACCAAAAAATAATACACCAGAATACCACTTTGTTTGGCCTCGCCATGGTCAGATCCACCCTACTCAACTTCTGTGATGAGCCTTCTCTTCCTGAAGGGTTGCATAGTTCTGCTCCCTGGAGCACTGTGCGCTCGCCTTCTTTCTTCTTTCCGGCTTTCTGCTTCAATCATGGCGCGCCTTATCTTGCCCGCCTTGTAGATCGGCTTGGGCAGGTGCTTATGTCTGCAGTAACACATCATCCATGCAGCATCAGCAGAAAGATGGTTGCAAATAAATGTAAGCAAAAACAAGATGCTCCATGAAATCAAAGCACTTCTCATGACACGAAACTGTAGCTTACTTGACAATCCGCCTGATTTCTGGAAGGTGACCATACCGCAGCTTGACAGCATCTAGATATTCTTGCTTTTTGCGTTCCCTTGGAAGAACCTGCAGACAAATATTTGTCGACAATCATGCACCACCCCAAACATCTTACTACATAATAAAGGAACACTCAAGTAGATGACAATTGAAAAATCAACAATGCTCGTGCCGCTCATTGCCGACAATACAGTATCTAACTTAAAGTGAGGTCATTAGGACCTTTTGTCCATGAGCCCCAGAAGTAAAACGCTAAGTGTCAGAGAACAAGGCAAACTCATACCTTAATGAACCATTATCAAGTTTCAATCAGACAAGGCTTTACTCGCTAAACTAGCTAAGCATTTTTTTAACCCATAACTGAACCTCAAATGCACAACTACTAACTGTGATGTCTTCAAGGTCACTGATATGCTCACATTTTACTATTGATTCTCTACCATTCTTAATTAAGTACGTCATATGTGTCTGGTCATGGACTATGATGTTGCTAAACAGAAGGAATAAGAAGATGTCAACAAGACATGGCATGGAACTGAAGTAGAAGACATGCCGAGATAACAACTGGCAAACATCGCATGGCATTAGAAAACTTACAACTCCCAATTGTTCTGAAGCATTGGACTTCCACAGTCGAAGATTTGTATCATCACTGCCAGAAACTAGATAGGTCCCATCATATGTGTATTTCACACAAAACACCCTGCCAAGGTAGGGTAAATTGGTTACAACAGAACAGAAATTCCATAAAGGCGAGTTGTTAAACATAAACATGGGATCTGAAATAAATAAGATGGCTAACAGTAAAAACCAATAAATATATAAAGCACACATGTATCAGAACTGCTACATTCATGCTGATTCCAAGAACCATGGTTATATGACTCTGCATCAGGTTGCAATGGACTTCTCCTCAAACCTTCATAGGTCTCAACAGAGCAACATATTCAACTGTAAAGCTGGTTGAATTGAAAAGACTATTCCAAAACACTCAAAAGATATAGACCAAAAACTGGTCTGACACTAAATTGATCTGGTTGGTATCTGACAGCAGAACAGGCTTTAGGGGTTGATAACCCATGGTACCAACTGTGGGATAAGTTGGGAACCATTCTGATTTTTGGGCTTAAGATCAGGTAGACAAACTAAGCAAGGAAGAGTGAAAATAAATAATGGAAACAAACCTTTGCATCCTCTTAGTATGGTATATCTCCCTGCTATGATCACCATTATAATTGAAGATCCGTACCTGCAAAAACAGTAAAAACAATTGTGAATAATCACCTAAACATGGTTACAATGTGAACTTGGATCTACAAAGTGGCACGTACCGTCCTATCGTAGGAACCAGTAACAAATTCCCGTCCTGTTGGGTTGTAATCAACATCCATCCTGACAACTCAACTCATGTAAGAATTGACTTCTAAAAATCAAAAGGAAAAGAATACTGCATGTTGCCAAAGGGCTTCATACAGAACTACATGAAATGATAGCTTTCAGGTGTACATTGTATAATGCCACGCAGGAACTGCACATCAGTGAGTTCAATGACACATTGACACTAGAATGAAATAGCACCCCATGTATAAAATCCTTATTGTAGCTTCAGTTTTGTTGATGTATCTTAGAACTTGTCCGTGTGCTATTCGTAATGACACGAGATATGCATATATGCTAGCACATGCACTTAAACATACAGGTACAGATCTATACAATATTCACTCGTTTTCTCTACTAAGGGAGCGACCTTTAAAGATATCTATATTCTATACTTTAAACAGGACATTAGATATTTGTATTTCCAAATAATACTTACACTGCTGAAACATGACCCTTGTGAACAACCTTGGCTTCATTCAGCTTTCTAGCATCAAAAGAATAACAGTTTGTATCTTCGTTTGCCTAGTAACAAAGAATCAGGACAGAAGTTCTTAGATATGCAAAAGCTCAAATTTTAAACAGAAATTCATATATCTTCCAGTCTGGAACAGTATCAGATAAGTTCCTTAATTAGCGCAAGCTTATAACAAGAACAAAAATGTTTGGCATTTCAATCTTACAGCAGTGAAGTTCATGGGCTCCCTAGGGTTCCAGCAAACTGAATTGCACCTTGTCTGCATAAGAAAAAAAAATATTAGCATCCCCAACTCTCTGTAGCTCAGTGGTTACAGTGATAGAGCTGAAAAGCAATAAGCATTCAGCAACGTTCCCAAATAATTATAAGAGCATTAAAAATAACTAAGTTAGTATGATGAATGAGAACATGCGAGTTTCGACTGATCAAATATGGTTAACATAGAAATTATATTAGTTGGCAGAAGATAGTGCTAGATTCTGTATTTTGGACACTGTTGGCCTGATCAAAATGGTTATTTTGGGGATAATAAATTCCAGAACAAAAGATAGGCTTAAGATTCTGAAATGGGTTGGTTTAAAAGGTCTTGAAAATTTGGAATGTTTGCACGAAAAGACTCTAATGAGTTGGCATGCCAGATGATTGCAGAAGAATACATAGAGAAATCAATGCATTTGAAGATACTCCTCAGAACTGTATTTACAAGTTGATATCGAGGATGACATTAATCTGTCCGCAGAAGACAGGAAGGATTAATTCAAAAGGGCAAAGTTGCAACTAAAAAGATGTGTCAACAGATTTTAAATGTAAAAGAGATGAATATATACAAGACCTTGCAAGGACCTATTACAATTTAATCCATATGAAATGACACATAACCATTTCTCCTGAAGAGCGAATGTCTATATGTGTTCTGTAAATGCACCGGCCATTATTCTTTCTTCCAACCCACCAGAAGGTGACCAGATTTAAGGTGGTTCCCTCAAAGTGTTTGCTTATTTTCGATATTCTTTGTGCTTCTCAAGTTTTTATAACTACCATAGTTTTATATTCTTCACTCTTTGTTACGACCATAATTACCTCACTCCCAGTGGGATACGGACCCAGGATACATCATCATCAGGTAAATGCATTATTCAAAGCTCACTTTCGATCTTTTTAGACGCGAGCATTAGGCACATTCCCTTCATATATACAATTCATAGCAGAATCATACACTGATACACCAACTTGGAACTTGTTGAAGTAGGCTTAAGAGTTCTAAATCCTGGTTACACACACCAAAAAAGGGATGGGAAAGAGGCATGTGAAATCTTTCTAAGTCGAGCATAATTTAGTTAGAAAAACACTGTATTTTATCGGTGCTTGTTTTTAATGTAAACTCAAATTTAAGCAATACCATTACCAAGATGTCTCGACAGGATCTTATTCTCAATTCAATTTTGGCATGAATCTTCATGCAATAGTGAACTAAAACTAATACAGCCCACTATCATATGGTAACTTTTAGTTGGCCTTTCTCACTTGCTTTATGTTACGTTCTGACGAACAAATGCTGATGTACTTTCAGCACAGGGTATCAGAACGAGAAGGTAGACATTATTTGCACATCAAATGCAAATGTTCTCTGTACATCAAAGTCCCATAGTATTAGCATACAACAACAACAACAACAANNNNTTTAGTCCCAAACAAGTTGGGGTAGGCTAGAGGTGAAACCCATAAGA
>CBMN010754849.1:0-10245 GCA_000582825.1 Hordeum pubiflorum
GGGGCGGAGCTGCATCTGCCGCACATCTATCCGTCGGAGGGCACGAAGATCGTCGGTATCTCCGACGAAGAGTAGATAGCTCGCATGTAGTACGTAGATTTAACATGTTGCATGTTTTTATATGAATTTGAGAAATGAAATATGAGAGGTCGGGATGCAATTGGCTTTTTTTTTAATCGTGACCGATCGGTGTTTACGGACGCGCCGGAGCTAGTCCGACGGGTTTGAGATTTCTACGAGGCGACTCTTTGCTGGAGCTTTTCCTATCTTTTCCGGAGAGACCCTACCTCGAAGTATCTCAGAAATCAACGGCTCAAAATAAACCCCGGAAACCGAATCAGGGCGCCCACACAGACACAGCGACTCCTCCAGATAGGAAGATAATGGTGGGCCGCAAGCCGATGCGCCGGCGCCGCGCCGACCACCCGCCTCCGCCTCCGCCACCGCCGCAGTCCTTCGGTGCCACTGCCCGGCCGACCTCCCCCCGCTCCTCCACCTCCGCCTCCGCCGTCGCCGACCTGGACGAGCTGCTCTACACGCCGTCCGCGTCGGAGCCCCGGAGCTTCCCGCACGCTGTGAAGCAGCAGTGCTGGGAGAAGGCGGAGAAGGTGCCTGGGCGCGACCCGGAGAGGTGGCGCCGCGACGCGCTCGGCAACATAGTCTTCCGCAAGCTCGTCGGCTGCCCCGGCTGCCTCTGCCACGACTACGACCACATCTTGCCCTACTCCAAGGTCCCAACACCGATTCCAACTCCAAAACTGCTCTTAAGAAGCTTCGCTTGCTATTTGCTTGATACATCTGAATTTCAAAATAGTGCTTTTGCATGCTCGTACGTTGTTTTCCCCTGATATTGTTGTATCACTGATCCTTTTCAATTGACAGGGCGGGAAGAGCACACTGGAGAACTGCCAGGTTTTACAGGTATAAATTCCCTGTTTGATCAGTCCAGTCCATGTTGTTTATCCGAAAATGTGCTATCTCTAGAGCGAGATAATGGATACTGCCATACTGGTTTATGTCTGGGGCAAGATAATGGGTGCTACCATGGTCCAGCAGACTATTTCTGTTTATGTTTATATAGGCAACCGAGAGAACCAAACTTCCTATTTTATGCCTACCTGTTTGCATATTGTTTGCGCGTGTGTGCTATTTTCTTCAGACACAGATCTTTCGAAGTAGTCGCTAGTAGCCACAGATTCCTGTTTGGTTACTCCAGTCTCTGTTGTTTGTCTGAAAATGTGCCATGTCTAGAGCAACATAGTGGATACTACCATGGTCCTGCAGACTATTTCTGTTTATGCTCATAGTCAACTGAGAGAACCAAACTTCCTATTTTATGCTTACCTGTTCGCAAATTGTTTCTGCATGTGTGCTACTTTCTTCAGCCACAGATCCGTTGTAGTCACCAGTATATTACTCATTACTGTGATGCGAATCAGTTTATTCTACAGAGCATAACTGATTGGAATTCGTACTTCTAGGCTACTGTGAATCGATCTAAAGGGAACAATACTGAGATATCCAAATCTGAACTGGCGCAGAGGAGTGCATATTGCCGGGTTTCAGGTAAGTAATGTCTACCTTGAATGAGCCTGCTGCCTTCAGGGAAGCAGTCACTGAGCACAGAATTTGTTCAGACACCCAACTTGCTAAGTAACTCTTTATGATTTCCTCAGGACGTGATATGGATCTTTTTGAACTCTCTGCCTTTGGGAATGTTCGACGAGGGCCAGATTCAGGGGGCTGCAAAATCCAATGAAGAAATGAACATATCTGATGTGTGATGTTAACCAGCTTTCAGCAGTTGACTCGAATCTGTGAAGAGAAAGCTTGGTTGAGATTGTGTCCAATATGTTTAATTATTTGTCTGTAATTTGACACTTTGAGTGAATTATCCAAGAAAAAAAATCTGCTATTTTGCAGTCTGATATCTGTTGTGTTCAGTACGGAGTATATCTTCTGTTACTCCAGTTCTTGACTGTGGCAATTTTACAGTCATACTCTCTCCGTCCCAAAATAAGTGTCGTTGATTTAGTACAACTTTAGTACAANGTTGTACTAAATCAACGACACTTATAATGGGACGGAGGGAGTACAATTTATCTGGAAGTAGTAAAGCCATTGGAAGAATGTGCAATTTGATTTAATGTTGGGATCGAGATCATCTACAGACTGACAGCTGAATTTTATGTGTTCTATTTTAACTTTTGCGCTATTGTATATACTTATAGACTTATGGTGACTTATTTTTGTAAAATACTGAATCATGGTTATCATGTATTGAGAAGTTTTGTGCATTCTTTCATCCACCTTCCAGAGGATGGACCAACAGGATGTGAGTTGTGTGACTTAAGTGAGCTGTGTCATCTTAGCTGCACTTGGCAGGACGCCAGATGATGGGAACAGATACTGAATCCTGATATAGGGGTTTTACCTTTTTGTGTTCAATACGCCAGTTTGATAGTGCGGTCACCGCAGACTTGATTTTGCACAGGTAATGCAATCTGTCCATGCGAATTGATTGATCTGACATTTGTATCCACAGATAGATGAGTGGATGTGGAGACATGCAGATATATGAATCTTAGTTCTCAACCCACAAATGATGCAATATCCAGATCCAAGGCATGGTGATGCCACTGAAGCGACAATGACTGGCTGTCTTGGGATTTTTGCTGTACTTCCTGAAACCTTTTTCTACATTCTTACACTGCTTTTGAATTTTCAAACCTAAGTTTTTTTAGGTATGGTATAATTTAACTTCAGTGTCTGAGTTGGAAATTTAGTGCAGTTCACCGCATGTTTTCTACAGTTCGAAATAGACAAAATGTTGCATAGCTGTGATCTTTTTAGCAGTCTAAATAGATCTGTGCTTCATGCCTTCATATGTTGAAACTGTCCAGTGATCATGGCATATTTATCTTCATAAGTTTGTTGATTGTTGATATGCTAAATTACTTTATCAGAAGTCACCAAGTCACCATCCTTGAGACATGTATCTTCTTTTTTAAGAGCACTATGCCACATGCATACTTTTCACTGTTTAAAATGCATTGCATCCGAATCTTACTTGCTAGTTTTTTTTATATTTGAAAAGAACTATGCTGCTAGATCATCGCCAAAAGTTTCACCTAAATTAATAGCATAACGATACAGACCATCTGATCCTCCAGATCTGGAGGAACTATAGGAGTGATGATACATACTAATAGAGTAATAGTAACCCAAACCTCACTGTTTCTGTTCATTTATCTTTTCTTATTCATGCACAGATAAGCCTGAAATTTAAATGTTTACAAATTGCATGTTGTAGGTGTTCCGTTGTAGTCAAACACTCGAGAGATCAGCTTGCTTGCTTGCTTGCATGCTTAGTGCTGTAACCGTGTCTATGGTGTGTATGTTGATATCCCACTATCATATATTTTTTCATTTTATTTTTATTTTGGTATTGAGCTTGTCTTCACATATAAATAGTGTTCAAAAGCAAGTATGATGAGTTTGTTAAATACTTAAGTGTGGACTGTGGACTTGAAAGTAGTTATTCTCCTAGTGAATAGTGATGTCCACTTTAGCACTCTAGTGCAGCTTTTGCGTTATGCGTCTTTGATGGAAAGTGCACTACAAAAGTTTGGTAAAGTTAGCAACCTTAAGGTTTTGCCTGCCAATTATGTGTAGACACCAAAAGGTCACTGGTGCTATAAAAAAAGTGACTACTGCTTGTTGTGTTTGACCTTGAACTCTTTTATTTAAAGTATTGCATCACTTCTTTCATAACGTGGCCGAAAGTCCCAAGGATAGACATGATGACCACTGCACCCCCAATACTTGAGGAAATACGGTTGTTTTCCTTTTAAGTATGCAGAAACATAAACTTATTTTTAGCACATCATACTAGACATGTGTTTCTCACAACCACAAGACTGTTGAAAGAGAGAGAAAAAGAGTCAATATATTGATAATCAGAGGCATGCTTGGTTGGGAAAGATTTATACTTCTCGTCTTGCCGTAGTAAATTTTATTTCGGTTGTGTCTTTGCCTTAGAGGAGAGATGGGGCTGTACATTTTGTGTGTGTTCTGATAACCATTGACCGGAAATGAGATGAGCATTGGAGGTTTGAGACAGGGTCAAACATGGTAGCCTATTAAAGGTCAAACTGGTTGACGATTGTGTAAGTGGAAGTAGCACTGCCAGATGTCAATGACCGAAAAGCAGAATGAATGGGGACAATAATGCATGTTGTGTAAACATTTGAAAGGTAGGATGTTACCTAACAGATAGAAAATTTTGTTTAGTTGTATCTACCAGCCTATACCCGCCGCCCACACTTTTATTTGTAGGACTACCAGTGTCTTGTTGATACGATGGCACAGCTTTCAGACATTGTTGTTGGCTCCTGATGTTACTTCCCCATCACATGATAAAATGTTGATCTACTGAATTACGCCTCTGAGACATTCATGACCATGGAAAAAAACGATATTCATATGAGACCATGCATGGACTTGAAGATTTTCTTTGTGCTCATCTTTACTTATTGTTTTTTTTATGCAGGACAGCTTGCAGTATGTGTGAAGGAGATAATATTCTAGTTGTCACATTTTAGGTTAGTGGGTCATCCAGTAGTTGCCTATCACTTTCTTTCTTTCTTCCATGCCTTCCTCCACTTTTTGCATCACTTTCATAACCCAATTATCTCAACTATAAGGATGAGAAAACAAAGAAAAAGAAAGGAAGAAAGGAACAAATATATCAGATATTGTTTCTGCTATCTCTGCAAATTCTAACACCAGAAGAAATTGACAAATGGAAACAAGCTGGAGATATGCACAGAAGCATCACATTTCCAAGGATGCAGTGGACTCAATTTTGTTATACGATGGAATCAGACAGCTACCAGTTGTTTAGGTGCTATCGCGCAAAGATATTCTTGCCAAATATTCCAATCAATATATCATATTTATCTACAGATACAGGAACTTCTGCTCCCAATCTTGCCCAACTCAAATAGCTATCTACAAGTTACCTAGTACAGCTACAGTTACAGGATCTGATTATAGCTATGATGAACACTCCATGTCTCTTATCTAGTATACAATTATCTAATGTACAAAATTTCAGCTGTATCATGCTGCATGGTTTTATGGTAGCAGAAGGCAGCATGAAGAATTTCCAGATGGTGCTCAAGATCTCTCTTGGAAGTTCACTGAGCGCGACAGTGCAGCTGGGTTCCCCTTCAAGAATGGCGGGCTATTGTTAACTCTGTGAGTTGTCGTCTTTGCCTCATCCTTCGGATCAAAAACTCTTGCAAGCTTACACCCTCTGCCATCATCCGTCCCCACCTTGTCGCCCTTGATCCCAATAAGTGACCAGATAGAACTCCTGGCCACTTCATCTACGTCATCGATCCGGATCGTCTTCGGCACCCACACCTTGCCATTACCCTTGGTATCTCTTTCCTCGTCACCATCTCTAGGATGCTTTCGGGATTGGAAGCAACTGGACATTGTTGATACCGGAGAAGCGGCACTAGGTGGTGAGCTAGATTGACACTGAGACTGCGGCTGCGGCTGCGGCTGCGGCTGCCATGGAGTGTTCCAGGCTCCCGGAACCATGCAGCCCCAGTAAGCAGCAGCAGCAGCAGCTGGATAGAATGGAATTGCTACGTTTGAGGTGAAATAGGCAGGTGATGGTGCACAACTGAATGGCCACATGGTTGCCCCATTCATGCATGGATGCTGCGCAAAATTTGCTGATCTATCTGCTGCAACTCTCTCCCTTGAGTTCATTTGGTTCGACTCTTCTCCCTTTGCCCATCCTTCAGCAGAAGACCCTACTGACGGGGCATCGGTGTTCTCAGTCCGGGTTACTGGGTGGAGCTCCTTTATGTGTTTCATCTGTTCTGGGAGGTCTACGGTGGATGCATCGGAGCCGAAGCTGAGTACCGTGCCGTTGGTGTTGACCGGGGTGCAGAGAGGATCACCGGGCAGAGCGGCCCTTATCCTCTGAAGGAAGTGGGACGCGGCCGATATGCTCTTGCTCTTGCGGCGGCCCGCGCCCACGGGCACGTTGCGCATGGCGCCTCCGGCCGTCCAGTACCTCTGGCAATTCTTGCAGAAGTGGCGCGGCTGGTTGATGTTGTAGTTGTTGTAGTAGCAGAACTTGGTGTCCATACTGCTACAGCGTGGGCAGGGCAGGATCTTGTCAGGTTTCTTGAGCTTCTCCTTCTGGTTTGCCGTGTCACCCTGTTCTTCTTCTTCTTGTTGTTGTTGATCTGCTGCCGTGTTCTTGACAGCAGACGGATCCTCGACGTCCACAACCTCCGGCTGCGGAGGCGAGCCCGTAGAGTCCTGAGGGACGCTTTCTTGTACTTCTATTTCAGCCGTGGTGCTGCCTCTGTGCTGAAGGTCCTGTAAACATTCAGAAAATCTTGATGAGTTCTTTGTAATAATTTTGTTGCGAATTAGAGGTCCAGACCCACGGTGCAATATTCGGGTTATTGACCTGTGACTGCACACGCTTTCCCCCATATCCAAGTGTAAAATTTGAGTTTATTAGTGCTTCAGTTCTCATCTATATTAATGAAAAGAAGGTATGGCGCTTTAATTTGCAGTGGGTGATCTACTCAGAGTCTGATGCATCTGAAATTCTGAAGTCCAGTGGGTTACGGCAGCACATATTACTAGCTACTTTCAGCAAATCCTTGGGAGCACGCGAAAACGACCTATTAAAAGAGGCACCATAACCTAGAAAGGCCTTTCTTTTAGAAGTCCTGATGTTCACACGACTAAGATCATGTAGTACTACCAAACTGTTGAAGCTGCTATTATTAGAGAACAGCGAAGCCGAAATTCCCTTGCTAATGGAAGCTAAACCTGCCTGCTTAACGCTTAACTGATACTACTATCTCCCAAAATAGGCAGGGAACTCCATGCTTCAAGACCTGATATGATGACTAAAACTAAACCAAACACGACTCCTTGCCATGATCAACTCCAAAGCCAAGGAAAACAGGCTTAAAAAATGACCTCTTTTTTCCCCTATAGGCTCGGTAAAACCAATCAAAATTCCCAAGATTCTATACGCAGACCAGATCGCCTCCAGGCGACACACAAGAACTCAAAGGAGGAGGAGGAGGAGGAGGGCATGAACACCAACCTTGTCGGCGTCTCCAGCGCCGGCGTCCGGCACGGGGATGGTCTTCCCGAACAGCTTGATCAGGCAGTCTCCGCCGCCTCCCGCCGCCGCCCTGAGCTGCCCCATATCTCTCGCCGTCCGTCTCCCAAACAACAAAGCCGCTCTGTTTCTTTCTTTCCTCGAGGCCGCGTCCTCCTCTGCTTTGCTTCTTCGGCTATGCTCGTCTGCTCTGTGCTTAGATTATTTTTCTCCAGCCCGCGGAGCTACTCCCTACCGTGCTAGGCTCGCTCGCAGACAAGGAGCAGCAGTAGGCGAAGAGGTGTGGCGCGACCGGAGGAGAGATTTTTTGGCCTGCGGGTCGCTGGAGTTGCTGAGGGTGGATGGGATTGGGGATAGTCCAGTTTTAAGGAGGAAGAAAGGGAGGTGGGGGCCACGGGCGCGGGCAGAGAGCCACAAGTTGGGTTTGTGGCCTCCGGGGTGCGGTTTTTGATTCGCTCCACCATCTCGCTTTTGCCCCAGCGTCACCCTCAGCCCTTGCGTGGCGACCCAACGCTTGGCTGAGGCTGCATGCACATTCTACGCTTGTTTTCCGGTGCTGGCTTGTTGCCGGGTCAGAAATGAATGCCTTGTCTGCTCTTCTTGCTTGGTCTCTCCTCTTTGAGCAGCTTCGCTGTGTGATTTCTCCTGCGTGCCCCATTCGTTTCAAAGTACTCCCAGAAATATAAGAGTGTTTAGTGATCTATAGGCCTGCATTAATTCAAACTTCTTCCTTAGGTTTGACCGGTTTTGTAGAAAAGATTGCTAATGTCAACGGCAGAAATATTAATGAAGTTGATTTTGGCGTTGTAGATGTTGGCATATGTTTCCACAAACTTGGTCAATTTTTATTTATTTATTTTTGACTTGGGGCAAACATAAAACTTCGGGTATTTTGGAACAAAGGGAGTAACATGCTTCAAATATCGAAACGGCTTAGGCTTGCGTATGTATATAGATCGGCTGTTATAAGAGGCTTGTCATGAGGGACATTTGGGAGGCTGGTTTCTTGTTTGGAATGGCTTCTGGAATTCGAGTGTTGGTTGTTGTTCTTATTCTTGTCAAGACGAAGAAGAGCAGTTTCATGCCAACGGTTTGCACAAGTTCGGAGAGCACAAGTCTGGTTGCTTGTTGCCGAGTGGAAAATGACTTGTTTGCTCGTCTTCTTTGGTCTCTCCTCTTTGGGCAGCTTCGGTGTACGATTCATACCATACAGAACGCTTCGAAACGGTTCAGGCTCGTGCATAGATCGACTCGTACAGGTGGTTTGGTATGAGCAAGCATCGGGGAGCCTGTTTCTTGTTTGAAGCGGGTTTCAAAATTTGTGAATCAGTTGTTGTTGTTCTTGTCGAGTTGAAGAAGAACATTTTTTGTGCCAAACGGACCGCATAGGTCGAAAAGACTCCTTTTCAACCTTTTAGCTGATGAGTTGGGTTGCCATTAGAAAGTAAGCACACAGAAAGTTTTCCCGTCGTAACAATGACCAAGGAGTTTATGTTTTTGTACATGTGGATGAGAAGCCGAGATTCATGCACTGATGTGGGGTATGGCTTTAGCCATCCAGCATTGTGATGGCCCGATCATTGTACAGTCAGACTCCTCCGAGACGTTGGCGATTTTATCTGGTGATGGCGTGTCATACTCTGCGTACGGGGACCTTGCAGAGGAGATCGGGTCGTTGGTGGTTGACAGGGAGTTTATTCATAGAACTTTAGAAGGGATCAAAATAGGGTAGCAGATCGATTGGAGATGTACAGTTGCACTGAGTGTAACATTATTGTATGGCTACAGAGAGGACGACATTGTATTGAGAAACTACTGTGTCTTAAATGTAACCCTATCACTATGGAATAAAACTCCTTTTCAACCGCAAAAAAAGAGAAGTTAGTTATCCCTACACATTAAGATCATGTTTGGATTGAGGGTGTTTTTAAAACTTATGCAATGTGTTCAGTTAACATGGTTGTTCATTTACTTGAAATCACATATATTTGTTGCATGGCCTAGAACCATATACAATGCATACGGTGCTCACAAGACAAACTTAAAAGCATATGTAGCCCTTTCCTTCAATTCCTATAAACACCTCAAAAGATTGTTGAGTTAAGCCCATTCTAGTCTTTCCCTCACATCTTTAACTCCTCAAAAATTGAGGAGCTACTCCTCAAACTTGGCTACTTCTGCATAAATTTGAGCAACCGAACAAACTTTGTGTATTTACTCTCCGTCCTCCCTCAAATGCACACAACCCCAATCGGCACCCTAGAGCTCCTACCCATTTGGAATGGATACCCACACATCTCCCACCACCGCCACTACTCGACGACCGTTGCCGCCCTTCCCATCAACCATCATGATCTCGTCGAGTCTGTCGCTCCAGAGGGATCGTGGATATACCAGTGGGACTCTCCTAGCCTCCTTTCCCCCTCTATGGATGTAGTTGTTGTGCACTCTCAAATGGGATAAAGAACTATTGTGTCGCACATGGAGTCGGCCTGAGCAGTTGTTGCGCGATGAAAAGAACAATCCGGTGAAGAGCACATGTGTCGTCGTCGATTTTGACGAATCAAAGTATCCTAGACAACACCATCGTGCCACCGGAAGAATGAAGCTTAGAATAACCCATTCATGCAAACAGTTGCCCAAACCAAAGTCCCTCGAGGACGAATTTCACCGATCTCTGTGACTTGTTCCTCACACGTGTATGTTGCACTCGCTAAACCCCTATCAAATTACTGTTGGAAATATGCCCTAGAGGCGATATTTCTGTAATTAATGTTTTTATTTCTATGCAATAATTGCAATGGTTCATGAACATGAGATTCGGAAGAAAACTTAGTTGCGTGTGTGGAAACATAAACACCATGTAGTTCCCTAATCTCGCCTCTAAGACTAGCTCATGTGTTGCATGATGATTATGTTTTCCTGGTCATAGGGAATTGTTAAACTGACAAGGATGCCGATAACAATGAGAGCATATTTGTGTGCAGATGGTGTTGGACAGACCCAACTCATGATATACTAGTTATATGAAAATGAAATCATGAAGACTCTCTATATGAAATACATGGTGC
>CBMN010754854.1:0-10863 GCA_000582825.1 Hordeum pubiflorum
AAGGCTAGATTTTATTTGGTCAAGTAGTATAATCACCCCCCTCTAGACATACTTTGGATCCTATAATCGTAGGGCGTTTTTTTTGTTTTCTATTACGTTTGCGAACAATCCGGTAGGAATTGGTTCACTTAGATCCTTAGGCTACTCCACAACAAGATCCACCATTCCACCATCGAGACCACTGTCCTTAGAGAGACATCCATCTTTTAAGACCAGTGTGTGTAAACTTGATTCATACCTTGACTAAGAGATCGTGTTTCGGATGATCATTCATCTTATTGAGGGAAACTATGATGTTATCGGTATGATTCCCTTTTACCTCATCTCATTTCTGGTTTGTGATCCCTTTCTTATGTGTGATTAGTCCACCTTGGTCGTGGGATATGTATCGCTCTTGCAATTGGGTCGTTCTGATTACAGGTTGGCTGCCTAATTGTCCAGCCAGTAATGATAGTATCTTGTACCTGAACCGGTGGCTCACTTTTTCTAAGAATGGTAAGATGTGATTGTGCTAGTGCTTATTTATATTTATGTGTGGTTACATTGATGATTGTTTACGAGGTTGATTATCCACATCATACGTAATGCATGTTGTTTAACTTAAGAGGTCAGACAAATTGATCCAAGGACCTACATGGGTAAACACTTTTTGTTTGGCGATTCCACAACCTTTATGTGAAAAGTGTTGGTATCAGTGAGGAGCAAAGATAATACAAGAATACACAACACCTAGAGTATTAGTCCGATCGACTGATCTTAATTGCGGGACAATAGAGTCAAACACTTTTGGCAGGAGGAGCTTGGCTACTCAAGGGTGGATCGCCTATCAAACATTCAATATTAAGGGTAATATCACACTACTAGTATACAAGGCATTTTTTCTATTTACTATGGGCTGAACCTTCCCGCACCTAACCGTTCCATTACAAAAATGTTACTCTCCATTATTTATTTGCAGTACTTTATACTCATGTTATCCTACTTTCCTTCAACAACCCTTTATTCCATTTGTAACATTATTTGTCTTAATAAACTAACCAATTCAATCGAGACTAGTGACACCTCGAGTGTGACTGAAACACTCATCACTAACTCACCTATGTTTCGTTGGGACGATATAAAAAACTATGGTGATAGCTCTCGAAATTGTCTATCAATAAGCCATGTGTACTTGCAAGTCATGAACATTCATATCCAGAAGATGAAAAGAGGTTACAATAGGAGGACAGTTGGACAAACTCTCCAGATTACTCTCAAAAGAGTGGAAAGGCACAAGCTCTTTTCGAGTACTAGTAGGGGTTTGTTTGTGAGTAAGGGTATCCACTCACACGAGGATGCCATACAGGTGTACCTGAACCATATCACATGCTAGAGTGCCTAAGGGCATCTGGGTGCCTCTGGGATACCCAAATACTTAATAGGAAACTGTCCTTCTCGCAGCCAATTAATTTTTGGTGTACCGAACGGCAGCTTCCTGAGCTTCTTAGTTCGATATTATAAAAATATATTTTTAGACTAGATAGTTTTCCAGATTCTTATCTTTTCAATGTAGTTTCCATAAGCAGAATCGTATCATCGACATATTAAAGGATGGGCAGTCCGTCGTCAACCAAGTAAGGAATGACTCCACCTAATTTTACCGGACCTCTTAGTGCACTAACTTACTATTGCTAGCATGTCAACAACATCATTAAATAACATCAAGATAGTGGGTCTCCATGTCATAATCCTTTTTCTTAAAACTAGTGAATAATGTCATCATTGATTTTTACGGCAACCCTACCTCAAGACATCGAAACTATGAACCTAAAACGCCCATCTTTTGGAGAAGCCCTACATTTCTTAGGGTCTACTGGTTAATGGGACCAATTGACTTTTGACGCGTGGGCCTCTTCAAAATCAAAATCAAAATTTACACCACTAATTTTCATGTGATGGAACTCGTGGACTGTTTCATGTAGGATAACCCGTCCAGGATGTTTTTACCATGCATGAAGGCGATAGACAAACCACATATTTTGCCACCGTATTGAGCCTGTTATTTCTCCTGAACCCTGGACCATAGAACAATTATTTTACGGTAATTTTATAAATATAAGAAAATATACGCAAATCAAACAGTTACAAAAGTATAAAATCAACCAATGCCATCTCTTGGTATGATGAAAAAATTACAGTTGACTATCTATCTAGAAATGAAACTTCTAAGCTTTGGCAGGCTTAGCTCTTAAAACTGCAGCTGTAAGTTCCTCCTTTAGGTGATGAAACCAATTAAGAGTGTGAGGGACATCTTGTCTGAAGATCTTGTCATTCCTGATGGACCAAATACCCAGCAGCCCATGAGTATGATATCTAGTGCAATCTTATGAGGGAGCTCTGAATAGAGATGAAAATTTCATCATAGCAAGAGATACCATGTTTCCTGTTTGGCAGAATGTTACTCCAACATTCACCAGCAAATGCACACTCCCACAAGAGGTGCATGAGAGTCTCTTCAGCCTTTTCATTGCATAGAACACAATTGTAACCTTCCAGGTACATGGATTTTCTTTTCAACATATTTCTGATGTTGACTGTCATAGAGGAGGAGCCATAAAGGAAAATCTTGTGCCTAAGTTGAGCTGAGCATTTCTAGAGTTGTTTGTAGATCTTATGAGCATGGCTGGGGTCAATCATAGCTTTGTACCTTCGTAGATGAGAAATTTCCAGTTTTCCAAGTGTAAATCCATTTATCTTTTCCAGTTTGGGTGCCTCCACGTTGAATTGTAGTGTTGAGGAATAGGTATTGTTGTGAGCCTGTAATTAGCGACGTCCATGAAGTTTTTGAAGCAAACATCAAAGAGGCAAGCAGTCTTCGTGGAGTTTTTAAATCTGATTAGCCTCTTTAATCTCAGGTAACAAAATAATTTCACCAAAGGTCAGCCCAAAAAGGTCGACATGAGGGTCGCTCCACCGTTATGGTTTGATGTCAACTTCGATCCACGCCTGGTTACCAAATCTGGGCCCTCAAACGCGTCCGGATGCTTTTGCGGACACCGATGCGTCCGCAGTCATGTATTGGTTCTTCATAATCATGCAACACATGCAACGTACGAAATTTAACCTATGTAGATCAACGGTCGAGCAATGAACCTACTTAAATCGGACATAACTCGTAGATAGGATCATCAGACAACCAAAATAACTAGTTTCCATCCGCCGAACAATACTTAAACAAGGAAGGGCGGAGAAAATCACCATTTCCTTGCCGGCCCCTCCCCCTTGTGGTCGGCGGTGCTGCTTTGGCCGTCGGTGTAGGCGTTGGCTGCTGGAGGGTCGTCGTCCGAGTAGGATCCGTCGCTGACATCAGACTCATCATCCAACAGATCAATCTGCACGCCGGCTAGCCTCTGGACCAAGCGCTTCTGCTCCTTGGCATGCCTCCTCACCTTTGCCGTCGCCTGTGCCATTGCCTCGCGCTCCGACGGCTCGATGGCGAGCTAGAGTGCTTTGGCGTTCTTTTGTCGGAGGCGCTTTGCATCCGACCCCGCCGTTGTTAGGGAGCCATGCAGGACCGACGCAACAAGTGCATCCTTGTATCAACTAGTGCGCGCCCGGCACCTCACCAATGCCTCGCCCACCGCCGGCCTCTCCCGCACGCGTTGCTGCTCATGCCATGCGGCCCGCGCTTTCGACTCGGGCGTCCTCGACCGGCCCGATGCCTGTGAGGGCATGCGCACCCAACGGTGGTCGTGGCCGCCCTTCGACGATGGCTGAGACGGGGCGGGGCGGCGTACCTGTATTGGAGCAGGCGGCGCTGCCGTCGGTGTTGCGCGCTAGCCGGGAGGGCCCAACAACGTCCCGCCCTACGACATCGAGCGAAAGGGGACGACGCGTTGGAGCACGAGCTGTCGCCGTAGTTGCCGCCCCGATCTAGCCACGACTGGCGCAATGCCATGCAGAGAGCGACCGTATCGACGTCATTGTCGTCGCCGCCAAAGCCTGAGCTGCTGCGGTCATCCGTCATGGATCAGACTGGGAAGAGGAGGGGACGGATTGAGAAGAGGAGGGGACGAAGATAATGGAGTGGACTGTGCTGAGTGAGGTCTAGAGTTTGTCGGTGGGGATATTTGTGGGGTCGATGGTGGACCGGTTTGACGTGACGGGCGCACCCGAATGCGCCCAGGCCATCTCATATACGTCGTACATTTGAGCTAGATATGAGGAGTGCCGGATGACCAGAACGTTTGGGACCGATTTGAGACGTCCGGATCGGTCCGCCTCCCGAGGGTTCGAGGCGCCCGGCTATAGATGCTCTTAAACTTCCCAAGTCTCACATCCCTATGTTTGGGCAAAAAATTCCCAATAACCTACACTATTTACACTTGCACGGAGACTAAGGTCAGAACAGAGTTAATTAGCAGGAGTTTTAACTTCCAAGCTACCATTTGTTCAATCATAACAACCCCACTTTAATCCAAAACGCACGTGGGAACGGCGTTCGCTTGCAAAGTCAGACTAATTAGTGCAAACCACAGCTCAACGCCCTCAATTAACAAAGTCAGCAGAAGGTACAGCGTTTACAGATCGAGCTGATACATCACATAATGATCCATCTGACAGCCCAACAGACCAGCTGAAAACACTCACCGTGGTCGAAGGAAAGAAATCGTCCGTTCGAAACTTACAGCGCCATTGCCCTCTCACTATTTTTATTACTTTTCCTTAGTAGTTTTTACCACTGTTTTCGTTTAACATCCCGAGCTAGACTCACAATTACACAAGCAACCATGCACAAACAGACCCCGTAATTAACAACTAATCAGTCCCAGAGCTACTGCAGATCTGCGGCATATGTATGTGGATTATAGTATCATACTAACCACTAGCCCATCTATTTAGTAGCTTCATCTCCCTCAGTCTTCTCTCCTGAACGCTAGTTTCAGCTTCCATGCACACGACCTGTAATCTAGTGCCGGCACGACCTGATCGACCGACGGGGAGCGTCTCTGCTGTTGCCATGTTAACATCGCCGCCGGCGCTTGTGTTGCTGATCGGCGCCGGCCGTGAAGCACCGGAAGGGGTTCTCCGGGGAGCAGATGTCCGGCACGAACACGGAAGCGGTGTCGGCGGCAGAGCCGTAATGCGGGTCTCCCTGCCAATGGAGGCCTGAGGCCGTGGGCGGGGAGGGGAGCTCCGGCATGGTCGACCTCGACCAGTGGACCTCCGGCACCTGGCCGAAGAAATCTTGCGCGTTCTGAGTGGCGTTGCCGGAGGAGGACGACGACATCGAACGGCGGTTCGGCGAGCTGAGCTTCCCGCTGTCGGCCTGCAAATGGATCACCACTGTTAGGTTAGCGGACAAACTAGAGTACTTGAGTGAGCTGTTCAGGTATAGATCGATTGTTTAGTCACATGTTTTTCGTGTTCAAAAACATGTCAATTGTGAAATACCTTGTGCCGGTGAAAGTAAGATCACATGACATGATTAACCTGATCTGACTACCAAAAAAAAAAACTGATCTAACTACGTTCCAGGATGCAGATCAGTATCAATTACTCCTACTTGATTCGAGATCATGAGACAGGTCACCAGAATTACTGGCCAGCGTTCAGAAGACGTACTACTATATCGTTGAATTGCTATTTTAGTACTTGAAGTGAGTTTCTCTCCTGATAAAGTAACTAGAGTAACTGATAAGTGCTACTGTAATAGGAGTACTGTAACTGTACAATTAGTAACTCAAATTTGGTTGTGGGTGAATTATTACTGACCTTGGACGTGCCATTTTCCGCGAATCCGAAGCCGGAGTTGAACTCGGTGAACCCGAAGAACTCGTCCAGCGGCCAGTCCGGCATGCTCCCGCCAAAAAGTGCCGCGCTCGCCGCCGTGACGGCCACCCGGGGGCTTTTCTTCGGAGGGGCTTTGATTACCTCCGGCTCCGCGGGCCTCAACGCCTGGGTACCGCTGCCGAACTGCTCATCGATGACCGACCAGTCTGGCAAGTTCCCGGTGATGCCGACGTCCGGGCCGACCGCCCAGTCGATGTCCCCTTCGCTGTAGAGCGGCGTCGGGCTCCTCTTCCTGTGGCACGTCGGCGGTGGTAGGGGAGCCGATGAGGCGTTGTTGGGCGGTTGCGGCTCCGGCTCCGGCTCTGGCACCGGTTCTTCTTGTTCGTCGGGCTCTAGGCCGACCTGGACGCCGGTGAGGAGGAACCTCCGGTGCGCGGAGACGAAGGCGTTGGCGGTGTGCACGGCGACGTCGCAGCTCCGGCAGAGCAGCGCGCGGTCCTCCACGCAGAAGAAGTAGGCGTGGCCCTCCTGTCGTAGCAGAAACAGAGGACGTACTCGTCAGATCACCGGCCAGGGCAAAAAGAAGTGCCAAGATAAGCTGAAGAGCGAGAGAGCAACAAATTCAAGCACCTGGCATATGTCGCAGTTCGGCGCGGACACGGCGGGAGGGTTGGAGGCGGCGGAGAGGAGGGGCAGGCGGTGGTGCTTGCCGGCGAGGCGGTTGGCGTCGTGCACGTCGCGGTCGCAGCGCGCGCAGAGGGCGGCCTCGTCGGCGCAGCAGACCACGCGCGCCTCGGCCGCCTCGCACGCAGAGCAGAGCACCTTCATCGATCGATCGATTGATCCGATCACTACACGATCATCCGCGTGGGGAGAGGAGGGGAGAGGAGAGGAGAGCGGGGCTTTGGCAGTGAGCTTATGGACGGGAGGGAGGGAGGGGGAAGCGGTGCGGTTTTGTCCTCGCCGGTTGGTGACGCGACGCGCACGGGTTCGTAGGGGGGCGAGGCGCCGTGCAGTGCGGTGTCGCGTGCGCGTGGCGGATGGGCGGCCGGACGGGTGGGTGGGAGGTGAGGCGAGACTGTTGGGAGCGCGGGATATTTCGGTGGACGGACGCCGTGGCCGCGGACGCTGACGCCGGGGCAGTGATCACATGGGACAGAGGGTGACATGGATGCTGGCTGGCTGGCGCGCGGGAAGAGCGGGAGTGACCGGCCGACGGACGGGAGGACTCGTTCAGTCGGAGGAGTGACCAGGCGCGGCGGGCCCGCGGGCGTCGAGACGTCGCGGCCGGACCCGATTCGCCCACGCGCGCCGTGCCCACCGCTTTGACTTCCCCGCTCCACCCCTCGCCGGGCGGCCGGCGCGGTAGAACACGCTGGTTCCACAGCTCGTAACTTCAGTGACGCCCAGGTGAGTGACTGGCCGGTCTCTGACTCTGTGTCGATCGTCCTCATCAGTTCCCTTTTTCCTTAAAAAAAAAAGACGGCTAACCGCTGGAGTAACTGACAGTAAGCAAAAATAGAAACGCTAGTGGAGTACGATGTTCCACCCAAATTCATGGGATAAACCGGGAACTACGCAGTACTACTAGCATCGAATCATCCTAGATCATGGGAATCAAAGGGAAGGTGCCTATCTTGGCTGCATCGATGCATTGCGGCTAGCGGGGGACCGGGCGACCACCACGCCGGCCACGGCTATCCAGATAACCCGGCTGGTCCTACACGGTGCGGCATGGGCATGGCCAGCCACTACATGCCCAACTAGCTAGTTTCGGGCCAACTGGTATCCAATAATGCGGCGCCATCCCCTTCGTGGCCCCCATTCCACTTATGGTCCGGTTTTGGGAATTTGCCGGTGCTCATGCAATGCATTTATATATGCATTGCATTTGTGATATCTTTTCCTTCGTGGGTAGATGATATGTATGTGGATATAGATATGTTCTTTTCACACAAGATATTTAGACAGTTATTTCACCTTTTGTGTGAAAAGATTTATTTGAATTTCTTTCGGTCCTCGGATATAAAGGAGTAAAGAGTGTGACTGTTTTACATATTTAGGGCTAGTTTGGAAGCAAGTTTTTAGAAAACTATGGTAATTGAAAACCACAGTATTCACATCGATGGACAAGAGTTTCTTAAAACCAATGTTTTTCTCAGTTTTGCATGTGTTTGGCTGGTGATGTTTTATCAAAATCTTGACCAAGTATTTAGCGTGAATGACTAACTAATTAGCGGCTGCTAACGGCGGCCGGCTGCATGCAGCCACCATGCACAAGTCCGCCCGGATATGTCTATCCCTGCTGCACCTACATGCGGCAGTGTTGCAATCAGACTGGACAAATAATTAAGAATGAAATGTTGTAGGGCATAGACAAGCTCATGCCTTTTTTCGTTGGTGGTGAGTCTGCAGAGAAGAGATGGAACCTCGCACGTGAAGCCGGCTGAAAAAAGGAACCCGAGAGACCTACTACACCTAAACAAATCAAATTGAATCGGCTATAACCAGAAGATACAATAAGGTCGTCTACCATATAACACAAAGAGGGAAAATAGGATGGGATCGCAGCATGATTTTCTTATCTCGACGTAGACGGCAGCGTCAACTGCGATCGCCCCGATGTTTTCTCTCTCCATTTTGTTTTAAAAAAGAGGTCGGGACCTCTTTTCCAGATACTTCAAAAATATCATGGTTTCTGGGATACTATGGTTTACGATACTTTGGTTTTTGCTGAAGCCAAACGCATCAAAGTATTCAAAACCGTGGCGTTTTTAGAAACCGCAGTATTCATAGAAAACTTAAAAAAACTTTGCTGCCAAACGCCCACTCTTTTGAACTGTCTAGTAGGTGCACAGGTGGACAAAAATGTAACCCTGAATAGTTATATTTGTAGTCGTTCTTACTTTTTCTTTAAAGAACTTCACCGTTTGACTCCAGTCAAAATTTATACGCCCTTCTTTCCGTGTATGGACGGAGTAGGTTAGTATATTTATACACTACTTAGTCCATTTACTAGCACCTGACCGTATCATTTCTTTCTTTCAGGGGAAGAAAGAAATCGATCTAGCTTGCCGCTAGGAGTGCTTTCTTCTGTCGGCGTCCTCCGACGGCTCTCCTCCACCTACGACCGAGGTCGTCGGTGGTGAGGGGGTCGTCGGATCCAGCCGTGTGGATCCTTTTAGGCTTTAGTAGCTTAGGTTATGGGTTGTTCATCATCTTGGCTTTGACGGCAACGATGGAGACGCCTACCTGATGTCCTGTAAGCACACATGGTTTAGTTGTAACCTTTTCGAAGTAAGAGTATCGATCCCAGAGGGAGCACAACAATTAATCTTTTGTCTCTTGGATGGTTTAAATAGTGTGCCTGTAGGTGGAGAATGGTCCAAATCATTAATAATGTGGTGGAAACGATGTAGCTAGTATGAAAGTAAACTGTTGAATGAACTTTAGTAAGAGTATTGCGAACAAGAGTTTTGTAACCAAGATTAAAGCGTTCCAGGGAGTCTGGATTCCCCACTAGCGTGTATCTATAGCGGTGCCTAAACACAATGCTACGTTGGATTTTTAAGCCACTTTGCATATTTCTATTTATGAGCAAAGCCGGTACAGATATGTGCATACACGTGGCAATCTCATATCACATATGCCACTACCGTTCTTCCCCACTCCGGTTACCAAACGATGAGTAAGGGGAAAAAGGTCCCAGACGCAGCCATAGGTGGTCTCTGTTTTACCCCCTGTGACAACAGTTCGGGGCGGAGGGATATAGGACATGTCACACACCTACTTCCACAACCAGCCTGTCCATCAATAGTAATAACCTTCCGTCCAAAGTTGGCATATGTTGGATGGTTGACTCCATCCAACATCAAGAAGACTACTAACATAAACATGCAAAGACTTCATCCCCGAGAACATCAAGAAGACTACTAACATCAAGAAGACTACTAACAAAAAGAAGACTTCATCAAATCCTAATATCAATCGACCTATTACATGCTAGGGTTCCTTCATATCCCCGAGAACTAAACAGATTACACACACCTGGAGCCAACAAACATCATATAGACGGTGATGGTAAACATGAATGGATTAAACACGTAACACACAAGTTGATCCACTTGGGTTCTTGATGTTACAACTGCTTTGAATCACTCTCAACTTGATGATGATTATGACGATGACATTGGTGATGATGTTGATGACGATGGCGATGATGTTGTAGAGCTCCTTGTGCTTGGTGGTGAAGACGGCGATTTCCCTCATTGCTAATTTCCTTTCCGGATCATTCTGTACGCTAGGGTTCCTCCTTATGGGCAACTTTCTGGTGTCACCTCTCGTCTGATCTCAGATCCAATTCTACGAGGTGGAAATACTTGACAGCACGGTTCCCTAGGCACCTCATACAACCGCACATATGAGCGGCCATGTTCATGTATGGTCAACTGTCTTTTGTTCTGGAGGCTCTGCTAGCGCCTCTCCTCTGGTCCCTTTGATTGTTTCTTTTATGATAGATGATTATCACATTAAGTAACATGATTCCACCATAATTTTCTGGGATTCCTTCCATATACATTTATTTGCTCCAAAAGTGTTTCCTGTGGAATTATGACAAAAAGAGGTGCGTGAACGCGGTAAAATTCCACAAAGCCTAACATGTAGGCACAAAATAACCACCAAAACTATCATGTACATTGGACTCATCACTACCCCAACAAGGCGATCGGTTCTATGGTTGGGGGTGGATTTAGAAACCAGTCTGTTCAAGCAAGGATGGTGTGGCGGCGGCGGCATCCTCGGGATGGACCTATGTCCTCGGACTCTGCCGTGACGGCGATGTTTGCTCCAGCGTCGGTGCGAAGCTTGGGAGGTAGTCCAGGAGCGGATGGAGATAATCGTCAGCAGTATTTGGAAGATGGTGGACCGTGTGCTAGGTTTGTGGATGGAAGGTATGGTTTCCTCTTTCGGCGTTTTAGTTGTGCGGGGTGCTAGCACTAGTAGAAAAAGGACCNNNNTCTCGAAGCATTAGTGCCGGACTGGTTTCGCACCGGCACTAATGTTACCATTAGCACCGGTTCGGGACGGGGA
>CBMN010754860.1:0-10997 GCA_000582825.1 Hordeum pubiflorum
GGCAGAGAGGTGAGACATTTCTTTGCACCCAGAAAAAAAAAACATTTGAGCAAGCCTTGATTCTGAGCACTTGGTTACTTCTTCGGCCAGGCGGATTAAATTGCAACTCCACATCATGCTATGTTAAGTTGAATTCACATCTGATCCGTTCCTTAGAATCATTTGCCAAGAGATGGGATACATGTGTTTATGTATCATCCCTAGTTGTAAACATACATTTATTAAATTAGTAGTTACGTAATCTGCTGCGGCCTTGTTAAACTTTGGTGGTTAAAGGCCAACTACATTGAGTTTCATCTTTCATTCTTGAAGGATTAAACCTTTAAACACGACCGTGTTCCAGTTCCCTTTTCCATCAATCTTTTTATTTTGTCCATCATAAGAAATTAAGAACCGAATGGAACCACTGCTGGTTTTGTGCATCAAATTACGCATATATCGAGATTTGGGCTACTTTATATGCTAATCGCGTTGTTACTCTATTGTTTATACCACTAAACTATTGTCTTGTTGAGTACATGATTTCGTTCTAACATTACTAGGCATGTTTAACTCAGTCATATGAAGCTACATGTTTAACTCAGTCATATGAAGCTACTCTGATTTAAACAAGAGAATACGACCTATTTGATCTGATCAGAATGGTTGAGGAAACTTAAGCTAGCTTAGCGATCGGCTGGCTTTCACTTATTTGCTTGCTGCTCTTTTCCCATTAAATGTCAGTTCAAATCGTCTCGATCACCATTTAGTTGACATTTGGATATTACTTCTTAACTTGTTCTTCTGTAACTTGCATGTTACCTCAGTTACTAAATGTTATTTACTTTGAACCTACCAGTTTGCATGAGATCTGCAATCAAACTTGATGGTTCATGCATCTGTATTGTGGCAAGACAACACAATAGAAAGTACTCCCTCTGTTCATCAATATAAGAAGTTTTAGAGACTTGATACAAGTCTCTAAAACATCTTGTATTTATGAACAGAGGTAGTACTAAGCAATTAAAGCAGTTAAAACTTAAACGGTTACAGAAAATCCAAGGAAAATTATATGGTTGGCTCCAGTCAAAGTCAAGGAGAGAGAGTCCCCTTACCTGTAACTAGGCCAATCCCTTTTTTAATAATTCATCATCATGGGAGGATGACAAAGATTTTACTGTTTAAGTAGACATTTGATTATCTTAGTATGCTTATAATATTTAGTAGATGACGCGCACGAGTGCACTTCCCGAGCTTTCCAGCTATATGCGCCGAATCATATCACGAGGTGCTTGAAAAAAATATTAATCTCGCGTTCTGATCTCGAGATGATCTGACTAGGCATTGCTGAGGGCTTCACAGTTAAGCTGCAACTGCTCAAATTCCAATGGTTTAAACTTTTTAAATTATTATTTCTTAACCCTTCCTTGCAAAGGAATATGTAAGCAAATTAGACGAACCAGTGTTTTTTGCACCAATATGATTGATTGCATAAGACTGCTACAATGTTGATAAGTATGTTCCCCCTTTTTTTTTACGTTTCACTATAGGCATGAAATGGGCAATGGAAGGTAAACCATCACCCCATCAGTGCAAACTTCTGTTTGGTAGGAGAAACTTGCTCTTTCTGTCTCTTTTGCGATGACAATTGCACCTTTCTTGTGTTTGACAGAGACCTATTGCCTATGAAAATATATAGCAACTAGGCTTGCATTCTTTTTACTATAAAAAGACGTTTGTAGGATGCCATTTTTAGCATCTATAATGCATGTTTGTTGTGGATCCACGTTGCTCCATGCGCTTCAGTTTACAGAAGACAGTAAATGAGTAGAGTACTTCATTTCTGAAATCAGGGTAGTAGAAGATAATCTCAAAATATTTTCCTATTATTTTGTCCTTCGTCACTGTTGTTTCATGACTAATCATTTTACTAAATCTGCCATGCATAGTTCTGAATCTGTTTCCTAGTGTTTCTGTGTAATAATTGCTAGTGTTCAGAACACGGCTTAGAATATTGTTGATAAACATGGAAAGTATGAGACTCTTTAGAAAATTCGTTGATCTTATATTGGTTATAAATAATACGATATTTAACCACTATATGTTTTCCATTACATGAAATACTTTAGGTCAATTGGTATTTGGTAAAAAAAAATCTGCAACAGCCCATGATTCCACAGAAATCTACGGTAGATTCCTTGTGTGGTAGATATGATGATTACAACAGGATGCTTCTTTTTGGCAGGCTATTACCTATTAAATTCAGCTATGGCTGCCAAAAACGAGCCTTACATTTCAACAACCCCTCTGCTCAATTCAGATTGTAGAGGTAAAGAAAATATTGTAAACTTATTCCTTGCTTAGCCAAAAATACACTCTTAGGACTACTCTATTGAATACTTAAACTCATGTATTGATTTTTGACCAAGGTTCTAGGTGTATCAAGAATTGAGAGTGATAACATGATGGCTAGCATGTTTAGGTTTAAATTTAATTCATGACCTACACAAAAATTGTTGAGTGCATTTGGTATTTGATCAATAATAACATTTGGAAGAAATAATAGATAACGGAATAATATGAACCATGTTAAGGCGTACATATATATGAACTGGTGCATCTACCTGAAGAATTTGGGTACAATTGCCTCTGGTGATGTACATTGAAATTACATGGTTCCATCAAGACAAAATTCTGTCAGTAATGCATCAGCTTAGTCCAAGAAATAAAGAGCATCAAAGAAGTAAAAAAAGAAGACTATTTAGTGTTTTATTTTTATTAGCACAAAGGTGATCGTTGAGGCACCCCTTTCCTTCTGCTCATGTTTGTGGCCATGTCATCGTCAGAGACCCGGTTTGCAGATCGTGCACAGATATATGGTCCGCTGCGCTTCTTCCGGACAAAATTTGTGTATGGTGCGCTCAAATTATCGGAGTCTGATGATCCCATAGGCTCATCAACATCAACAAGTGTTGATTGGGTCGTCTCATCATCAGCGTCATGAGGAATGAAGAAATCAGGACCAAGCTGCAAGATCTTGCATGGACGCAAGTATGCTGACAAGTCTTTCTTCTTCCGTAATATGTACTCAACCTGAAAAGGATGCATATGAGTGAACTTGACAGATAGTTTTCATATATATGTCCAGAAAAATTGACAGTTCGCTTTAAATGCATTTAATGCTTATCTGAAGATATTTTGTAAATTTCTAACATTAATTTTCACATTATTTTTTACTTTATAGTGCTTCTACCAGCTGATTCTCCAGTCAGATTCTTCAGGTAGCTAAATACTCTGATATGGATATTGCATGGCAAATGAGGTCAGATGCTATTGTAGCTAAGTACCTTCTAGAACCTAGATCAAAATTGTGCTGCTTCTCTCATTAGTCATTAGTATGAATTATATTCTGTGATCTTACCAGCCATCGTAATTCAGTTGAATATAATTGTATTATTTCGTTAGTCATCATAATTCAACTCAACATAACTACATTATTTCTCATCCATCAGAACTAAATTGCATGTAATCACAGTTAATAACAGTAGATCGCGATTTCTACTAAATCACCTTGCAATCCAGAGAGCAGTAGAAATAGGGCTCTTGAAGGCTCCTGTCGCAGGAGGTGCAAATATTCCCTGACCCCTTAAATTGCCTATTCTGTAGTCTCTTCTTCAGGAAAACGACCTTAGAGCTGTTAATCGTGTATGACTGCACCATGTAGATACAGAATTATGAGCACGCAATTATCAGACTCATATGCATACTGTGTAGACTATGCATATTACCTGAACACCGGAACAGTCAATAAGCTTCTCAAGGTCCTCCAGCCGAACGACATCATGGTAGACATATCGCCGCACCTGCAGGAGCCGGTGTACACGGTGTGTCGCCACACAGTGTGGGCAGATGCTGGTGCAGCAGTCAAGGCAGCATATGTTCTTCTCGTTCTTCTTGGCGTGCTCATGGAAGGAGCATGCCACAAAGAACTTCTCTGTGCTGAGGGCCTCTAACCATGCTGGCTTCCACATTGCCTGCTGATGCTGCAAAACTCCAAACGATCTTTGCATCACTAAAAGCTGAATTTAAATGAGAGAGCATGAAGAAGGTGGGAATCCTTACCATGATTATGTATGTCGGTGTAAAGCCTTTGGTGTTGTGTGCGTTCTTTTGTTGGAAGAGGAGTGGGGAGCTTTGAAGAAGAGAGTACGTGTAGCTTGTGAAGGATGAGAGGTGGGGTGTTTAGTGGGCGAAGAAGGATTAGATCACCCAGAAGAAGGGGGTTATATACTTGCATTGCTAGAGCTTTTGACATTTGACTCCTTAATATATGGAACTATCATGGGATGAGCCTTGCTTTATGAAGGAGTAGTGATAGACATGTGTAGTTACTTTGTGCATCATATTAAGAACATGTTCCTGAATTGCCGTTGTAGCCTTGTAGGTGCCGGGATGTCATATTTCAAAAAGGAAAGATGTTTCACAAAATATAATTACCCATTGGAAGGAACTGCATAATCATTTCGTATGGGTCGCCCATGGACTCTAATTGGTAAAGTTGATATCCTCTTAAAAATTTCAATTTACAGCATAAAGTGGCTTTTACTTCTAACAGAAAAAGTCAACTAATTATGATAGTTTTGTCAGGTTCGTCCGCAGATGAGTAATGCAGTTCCAATAGAATGTTATATTGCATGACATTGATTAGAGTTTTCTACAGGTAAATTAGCTGCATGAATATAATTAAGTTTTCGATATATTTTGTAATTTCAGTATCAGGTTGAGTTACTGTATGCACTAATAAGTTACAGCGATGGCTCTTCTCTGGAGAAGTTATGAAAATCTGAAAATACCATGCAAAGCAAAACAGATCGTTTACAGTTAGCTGCTAAAGAATGGTTGATGCCGGCCGGTAAGTATTTCTTGTAAAATTTCAGTCACTTGAATTTTCCTTGTAAACAAGAAATTTTTATTTCTTCAAGAATGAATCAGGATATATTTCACAGATGCTCGTTCCGGACGGCATGCAAACGGCAAGGTCTGAAGTTTCAGCATTAAAATCTGCTGCATCTCTTGGAGATTGGGCTGATGTGCATGACATGTACTGATGTACACAGGGAGCCAACAAAGCACACAAAAACAAATCTAAAGGAAAGAAAGGGAGGTGGGGAGGTGAGGAGAACGTGGATGCTGTTTCTAGTGTTTCCCAACCCTTGTGCCAACTTTTTAACTTATGACCAAAGCTCAAATCTCTAGCCTTGGCTATTGAGCTCGCCCCTCTAAACAAATGCAGTCCCCAAGGACGCGTTGATTCCTTGTTTGGAGCCTTATGTGTGGGGGAGGGGATGGCCTTTCTTGGGCAAACCATGCATACAATATAAATCTGCGGTCTCCACTAACAAATTACTGCCTTGGGCTTTGCCCCATCCATCGTGTTTGCCACAGGCTAGGTGTTGTTTTACCCGAGTATTATATCTCAAATGGTGAACCGCGGTAGCTCAAATCTGTTACGGAACCGCACTCTGTAACTTTTGGGGAATCTACATTCTGTTTTACTCTTCGACAGTTCTTGTTCCGAATACAAATTTGTGTGGTTTATATATTTGTTAATTTTGAAAGGGTATCCTAAGTGACAGGCTACAATTACTTTCTGTGGATCAAGAGTCTGTTGTTATGGAGTATGGACTACTCTATACTTTGTGCTATGAAACCTCTTTCCTGGTAATTGTTGTGGCCTAGTTATTGCCTTTTGCAGTTTGCACTGCATTGCATATGTTGTCTATGTTTGGCTTTCACATGCAAGGGTTACAGATTCCAATATCTAGCTTGGCTTGTTCCAGGCGTGGATTCAGCGAGGCACGAAATGGCTTGTCCCAGGTGTGGATCCGATGAGGTTCTGCAAAGAATCAATTATATGTAGATGTGTATTGTCCATTTAGAAGTTTAAGATGGTACTCTTCTGGTTGATCCGAGCCGTTTGTATGATTTTTCTAATGATTCGTCGAAAGAGAACCTTACTTCCTTGCAGATATTGGTTGACTACCACCGGAGAAGTGAGCTGATGGACAGCTCCACCTTAAAATGTCTGAGTGGCCTTTCAGTTCTGGAAGTCATACAATTTTTTTTGTGATAGCTGGTTCTAAGAAAAGCAAGGTTTGCTCAGTTTCATCTCTGATACTTCTTGATATTGTCTATGATTGGTGCATTTGCAAGAGCCCTTAAATTGTGTCATGGGCAATTGGCCATTATCGCTATTTCGCTACGTAATAGCTGCTCCTTTTCAGTCCATGTAGGTTGGTTCAGTTGGCTGATTTCAGGGAAAAGACAGTTTATGACCTTTTTGTGGTACTCGATGATGATGTTTAATGCCGATTTATGCATAATTAATCTGGGAAGCTATACTGCTACAGGGAGACTCTTTGCTTCCATACTATAATGGCTGACGCTTAGTTTCAGTGAGTTGTCCTTTTTTAATTAACATTTCTTTCTTCAACCAAGTTTCCAGGAAACCAACGTGACAAGCAGCTGAACATTACGACCGATCAAGTTCAGAACCAGTAATCTGGTGACTTTGCCACCAGTGTCGAAACATCAGACTGTCATCAAATGGCCCAAAGAGATTAATATATTTTACCATACCTTTTTATTTCTGTGTATGTATACTCTCTGGCACGGTTTCGAATTTTGATGCCTACTTCTATAAACTTCGGCTGCCAATATACTTCCTTTTTTGCGGGGGCGGCTGCTAATATACAATTATCTTGATTTGTTATGTCCAGATGTTATTACTGTACGTTAATTACTCCTCGTTATATTTTTATCACTGCTAATTTTACTGCTAGTAGTAGTAACATTCAGATAGGGGAGAGTCGTAGCAGAAAGACCGAAACCATTTTGGAGATTGTGCAGACGTACAAGAAGATGACAAGTAAAAGAGAACGCAGGCTAAATCCTTTTTATACTAACCATAGTTGTTGTCGATTCTTCCTAGCAGCATGCAAAACCGAAGCCGCGTGCATACGTGCAACGGCAAGGCTCCAAAGCCTACGCCCCTCAAATTCGCGTTCCTTCCGCCTCCTAGGATTTGACCTGCGAAAACCGGGGCTGCTAATTTTGATCGGCCGGAAGAGTGGTGTCTAAGCAACGGATGTTGTTTCTTGCTTGCGATTGTAGCCACCATACGTGTGATCATTAATCGAGCCTGGGCTGTCACGCGGCTCACTACTCACACCACGAACCCGAGTAGACCCACCCACCCCGAGCTGTATTCTATTACGATCGGCGATCTTTCACGGTTCTAAACACCGCTTTGTCGGTCCCTAAACCCCGGTCAAATTTGCTCCAGTGTACCGGAAAGCTATTCAAATTGTACGGACGCCGAATCCGAATATTTTTTTACCTTGGATCAGAATGCTTCACCTGTTGATCTCGGGCGCGGGTCTGTGACAGGCGGGCCACACGCTCGCCTGCACGGCCGGTGGCTGTGGGGTGAGCTAAGAGAGGTGGTAATCGAAGACTGTATATATGGTGGGTTAGCTTTGGCAAGTGATGGTCCATGGAGATCCCAACCCCCGAGTTCCAACTCGGCCCCAACCTTTTTTCTCTTTCTCTCCTTTATCTTTGGTCGCACGCACGCACGCACATCCGCATGTGCAGCGCCGCACGTGTGCACGTACGCCCTTTCGCGTAGAGAATCCGGGCACGCACACGTGGCGGGATCCGAGGTGGCGGGCCAGGGGCAGGCCGGCTGGTGCCCTCCACGTGAGGGCGTCTGACACAAGGTTAATGCGTGGAGGCGCCTTCACGTGACGAGCATCGGCCTCCGCGTTGGACCGGATGCGCTGCGGTGCCTTCTGCTGTGACCTCTTCTGCTGTTGCTGTTGTTGTGCTGAAGAAGGAAGTTTTGCGGGTTATGAGGTTAATTGCACGGTTGGCCGATCTTCTTGTTTCTTCTTCCTTGAGATCTGGTCGGCTTTCTTGAAACCTGGAGCAGTGTTAGTTAGGGCATCTACATTCCATCAATTTTGGCTCCTCAAATGTTAAGGGACGCGTCCGATCAATGTCCAACGTGTCCGTTTTTAATTCCTCATTTCATGCATGCATGTATGCAGTTATGTCATTTAATTTGTCTTTAAATTGTTGGGTTAGATACAGATGATTGACAGGATGTATAGAGAAAAAAAAGGTGGATTGGGATGGACCGTGTTCGACATGACGGATTGACCGGAGACTGAACGGGTGCTTCCGCGAGTCATCATATCCTCCTCATATATAGACTAAATATGAGGGTTTCGGACAACCAAGACATTTGGGACAAAGTGAGGGTCCAGTTACGTCATTTTTTATTTTTTTTCTTTCATGTCCGAGCAGTGACCAGGTTGAATGTAATGAGGGGTCCAGTTGTAAATGCTTTTTATGCGTATTGACTTACTTGCTCATCTTACAGCAACTCATTGTGAAAATACGTTTTATGAGTTTTCGTAAAATATAAAAGATTCACATATGTGCAAATATGTTTGGTGCATGTTCTTTATTTTCCAAGGTCACTTATACTGTTGGTTCGATAAGTGGACTTGGGTCTCTTTTGTTAGTTATAGGATAGTTAATTCCTATGAACCGTATGAAACACAATTTTGTGTATGAGTAATTGTTACGCTAATCATTCTTTTCCCTTTTTTCTTTTTTGGACAATACATGGTTTGTGGGAGGGAATTTGCGCAATGATTCACGAAATGAGTTTTGTTTACACACAGTGTGATTTTCGCTTTTGTGTGTAATCCATTCATATATCATGTTGATATACCTATTGGTGGGATCTGATACATGTTCTATGGGGTCTCTTAACAATGGAAAACATGGTCGAACATATAGATATACAACGGGTAAGCAAAAATGATTCATTATGTCATTGTTGTGTTGTTCTTTTTAGTTTTTGTTTCTTCTCATCTTCTCGTCCCTTAGAAAAACATCCATCTGTAAGCATCATTTCAGTCGGAGAAAGGGGAGAGATCATCTTTTGTACTTGAAAATTGAAGGCCTTCAAAGATATCAACACACGCATCAGTATATTTGGTGCAAAAAGCTACATATTTGGTCAAAAAGGTTTGTTTTCTTATATATTTGGTTACCAATCATGTTTCTTCCAGTATAGACTTTTTATCTCGTATAGTTGCGGAATCTCACCTTTAATGTTTTGTATTGCTTCCTTTTATTGTTGTACTCATTGCTTTTCCTGAAACAACTGTTTGTCTAATATGAAATAGTATGAATTGGAATCTTACGATGCAGGTGTAACCAGCACTACTAGATATATGTATCTAAAATGTGTTCAAATAAATTGCAGCAGGTGAAACTTGATGTTGTGATGGTTAAATGGTAAGTTACTTATAATTAAACTTAATGTAGTACTTGTTATGTATTTATTGGTTTAACTTCATAATTACTCATGTCATAAGCATTGTGATGTGTGTGTCTTTGGACTCGTTTGAATAATAGTTCTAATACCACTCGATCTGATTGATCATGTTTATGTTGGTAACTTTGCGATGTTGTACTCGTCTTTTGTTGTCAAAGCTAATATTACTTCAATCTCGTTGTTGTGGCACTGTTAGAGATATTGACGTTCTATATAATGCAATATTATGATATGGAATATTACAGTATGATAAAAAATAGTGGCAATATCTTTATTTATGTACAAAGAGTTTATTTAGATCATTCGGTCTAAAACTTAATGTTATAGAAGTCAAGTGCTAATAAAATGATAATGAAACATAACTATTTTGTTAATATGATTAATCTATAGCTTAAAGATCATAAGTACTAAAAACAAACAAACCTGATATGCAATTATACCGATCGAAACGCATAATTAATATTGTAGTTCCATTTTTTGTAAAAACAACTATGATGTGATTAACAATGAAATTGACTTTGAAGGTGACTAGTTTCGAAAATACAATGTTTGCATCGAAAGCACGATGTATCGGGCCAGAGGATTCTTTCACTACATATGTAAATATGAAAAATTCTGAAGTCGTTTCGAAGAACGTAGAGCAGTGCTTACGTACAACAATTCCAAAGCGTATTACTGAAGGGGCATGTACCCACTAAATGTGGTTTTGGTAATTAATGACAATCTCTATGGTCTAATACTTTCACTGAGATATATTTGAAGGGCTACTACATAGGTGGTGCCTTAAGGATGATTGTCATAAAGATGAAGATCTGCTCTTAAGCTTTGGTATTGGATGACAATTCCTATGGAGCATCAAGGGCATTGTATCTTATATGAAGAAATGTTCCATAGTGATGCACGAAACATGTTGGACTTATGTGGGAAGAGTTCCATCAAAATCCTCTCGAAGAAGTTCTCATGGTATCCTCTCTACTTACCCCGTGCTCACGGGGTCCAGGGGTCGTGCCCACGGGGTCTGGGGAAATCTCTCTGGACACCTCGTGCACACGGGCTTCTTGACCCCCGTGCACACGGGGTCGAGTGTTAAACTCTATGGACACCTCGTGCCCACGGGGCCTAGGGTTCGATTCTCGGGGTATCTTGCCTAGTAAGGATACTAGTTGGTCTTTGGATGTTTCTAATGAAGCCGTCAAGATTGATTCCAATGTCTAAATAAATATGTTCAAGGTGGAGTTCATTGTAGGATCTTAAAGGTGGACACGTTTGGACTTATAAGGATTAGGTTCTTGAGAGTATAATTAAAGAGAAGAATTCAAGTTATGGTATCAAGAGAAGATCATTATGAGCTCATGCGTTGGGTTTTGGTTGATCATGTCTTGAAGTAAGCAACTAGAGTGAAGAATCCATTGTGCCTCTCAAGAGTTTGTGATAGGGCCTTTAGAAGAGCAGGTGATGACCAATATGATGTTCATAGTGAAACATGATATGGTCATGAAATATTCTTTGGTGATCTAGTCTTGAAGGAATGAAGTAAAATGAAGAGTTCACTNNNGCTTTCAAGAAACCAATATAGAGCTTGAAGTAAAGATGTTGGTTGACC
>CBMN010754862.1:0-11748 GCA_000582825.1 Hordeum pubiflorum
CCAAAACCACTAAGGGAGAAAATATGCCCTAACAGTATACCATGTGGGAACAAAGCAATTTGATTGACAAACTTGAATATAATTAGGTTGCAAGTATTTCTATGATGGGCGTATTTCATGTTATAATAATTAGATTTCTAAGTTAAAATATTGTGTAACCTTTCATATAAGAAACTGGCATGACCTCTCATATACACCAAGTCAAACCAACTACATTCTAGACGAGCATGTCAAATAATTAGATTGTATACACACAAAAATAGAATAATAGTTTGTGTCGTTGATTTTTACAATAACAATGATATTCTAAATACAAGTGCAAAGGATTAACATGGTGTCCAGTTATAATTGAACCCAACCTGTAAGAACATTTGGCATACTAAGATACACTAGAAGTTTCCATAAATATGCTTACCTACTAATGCACTATGAACTACAATTAAAATATTTGTTAGAGTGTATGCTTTGGAAATCTCTACATGATATTTAGTGATACTAAATATATATGAACATGCGCACATACGTGCAAATAGATATTCTTATAATATTTAATTTATGCAATGTTCAAAAAGAATATTCTTACATCGTACAATTTAAATCTAGTAGAAGTAATTTTCCATTGACATACATTGCAATTCTAACAATTCACACTATACCTAATATTTAGCAACCTTATTATGTGGTTAAATATCATAGATAAATAGTAATAAGATGCTCATTAAAACTACATTATGTTATTTTGTGGTAACAAACTATAGTATGATCCAATTGATTTAAATAAGTATAAAGGTTTAACATAAAAAATATTTATTTTATTCGTGTGAGGTCCAAAAACTGCTTTGGGAACATGCAATATTAAGAGTATGTATAATTAATAATTTGAGGATAATATATTAAAATAAGGCAAAATATGATATTTGGTAACCTTTGTCATAACGTTCTCCATGATTATGCATCATTCTCTTTATAGTGAATGTAGATTCTTCAAGTTTTCTGTTGCACTAATTTTATGCGTGTCATTGCTATCTAAAAGAATGTTAGTGAGATCATGGACAACATTATGATTTGTGTTAAGATGATTGAAACGTTGTTCTCACTTTGACTTAGCAAAATCAGTGCTTACCCTACCAATTATCTGATGGGTTGTTTGGTGGTGGAAGTGAAGAATCTAATGAGTATCTTAACTAAAAATTATCTATTGTCCGTGTTAACAACACCCAGACATGCATCCATGGTTAGCAGTTGCATGAGAATCTTAATTGTTAATATGTGAAAATTTTCACCACATTGGCAATAGTTGAGGATTTCCTCTATGTCGTGGATGGCTTACTTGTGGTTTCATTCCATTTTTGTGCTTAAATATTTAGTATAAGTTTGAGATATGTACTGCTATGGGCAAGGTAATTAAGATCCACATTATATCTAGTTGTCCTTACATGCATGGGTGTCGTTTTGACACTTCTAAATTTCTAAGAGCATTCCATGTGATACCTGATAACATCCTCAACCCGCACAATAGGGATTCGGGTAACCTCTGAGGCATCCCAATCATGGGCTCCTTTCCCCTTTTATACCGAGTTTCCCTTGATATCCCCTTTCTTTTTTTCTTATATCAATGATGCATGGGACCAATACAATAATATATAATTTATATTTTTTAAAGTGGGTGTATTCTGCATGAAACATTAGATTGCTCCCAGAGGAGTTTAGGAGATCCCTTATATGGAGATATACAGGAGAACTTCATGGGGATCATCTGGAGTTGCTCAATGCATAGAGGAGGGGTCTGAGCATTTTTCATGGCTATAAGCACCGATAGAAATGACATAGTAGACATGGACCACAACCGTTTCCATTGGGCTCAACTTTTTTCGAAAAAGGAGGATAACCACCGGCCTCAAGACGATGCATACAACCATATATTATGAAGAATGCAAAATCCAGCAGCCGAACAATAACGAGTCGGAAATAAAGCGAAAATAAAACCCAATGTCGCATGCCTTGCGACAGTAACTTCACCAGGTAACCACTAACCCTATGTTACAAGACGACAACAAAATGAAAAATACACAACTCTTAGGCTACGCCCTCAAAAAAGAATCATCGCACGTGTGCCGATGAGCTAGACTATATTGTTTTAGATTTATCGGAGATTATTACTTATATGAGCATGAGCCCATGATTCTGATTCATTGAGAACCAAGGATAGATTACGGCAATATGTTTGCTTGATGTCTTGATCTTAACATAATCATCTCCACTACTATTAAACAAACGAGTAGAAACATTAGATATTAGCCACATATCCACCATTCATCAACGAACCAGACTGTCCCAATGTTGTATTCACATATTTATTAATTAATTTTAATCATCTCCACAACACCTTAAATAAGAATCATTGCATCTTAATTACACCTTCATTAGGAAACAAATTGTCACACCACATGTCACATATCATCTTAAGGACACCTAAATTAAGAATCATTGCACCTTAACTACACCTTCGTTAGGAAATAAATCGCGACACCACATATCACGTAACTGGAAAAACAAAGTAGCCAAAAATAACGTCGCCGCACATTTTCCACCACCGCACCTTCCCCTTCAAAACTGCCTCCGCTCATGTAAAAAGAACGTTCGCACCGTATCCCCATGATCGTGTCGCCAGTGTCGAACCTGCTCCTGCCCGACTCTCTCCCATCGCATGCCGCCCCCGACTTAATCTTTTGTGGGAGAATACTAGAGCGATATGCAAAAACATCCCTCAAAAGTTTTGATATTGAGTAGTACATCACTAAACTTTTATTATTTATTTTTGTTGAACGTTTGCCTATTAACTAGGATGAACATATTTTTTCTTTGTAAGAAATACGTGCATTGCACGTGCACGCTAACTAGTTCCGGAGAAGAGAAGAAGTTCAGATTGTTACACTTCATTATATCAAAGCAAATTCATTAATGAGCTTGCACATGTCACAATTGCATATCCAATTCTGGACAACATTTCTGCAGCAAAGCCGAATACAGTAATAATAATGATATACTCCCTCCGTTCTTAAAGAGTGTACTTCCAACTTTGTTGGAAAGTCAAACTTTTTTATGTTTGACCGTATTTATACAATAATACATCAACATTTATGCCATCAAATTAATAGCATTAGATTTATGATAAAATATATTTTCATCATAGAACAATTTGATTTTATAAACAACGATATATTTTTGCACAAATTCGGTCAAACTTTAAGATAGTTTGATCCTCCAACAAAGTTGAAAGGACACTCTTTAAAGGATGGAGGGAGTAGACCACTAGATACTTGTAACTCAACTTTTTTGCGTTGATGCTTTGGTTGCCATTGGAAGTACTAAATAGTTATGCCATGGTAATTGGTAAGATTTTACTAAGTGAATGATAAAAATAGCTCAACATTTTCCCCCAATAAATCAAGCTGATCTTTCACAAATCACATCATCAGACACTTATTTCTTTGCTTCAAAGGCTATTCTTTCATTTCTACTTAGAGTCTCGCTTCTTCTTCTACTGCTGAAAGCCTGAAACTCTGCAAAGCTTACATTCTCAGAGGATAAAGAGTAGAAACAAGAGAATATACCATTACAGTGACCGAATTTGCTCTGTGAAGTGATCCCATTGATGATCTTTACAAGAAAAAAGGGCTTGTCGTGTGAATTCCACAAGGCTTCTATGAGAAAAACATGTAACTTTACAAGAGGAAGAGTATACACATTACGACCCGTATATGACACACATCTGAATCAGGTGTTTTTCTCTAGAACCGATAGTGCCGGTGTAAGATAGTTGTTAGCCTTATCTGGCAAATGAGCCACCTGCAAAAGAAAACAAAAATCAGTTTTATGAGCACACATGAAGAACAGAAAGAAGGTAACTTCTGACTGGAACAAGGAGATCCATCCATTCCATTCCATGGCAGCTTCAACTATGACTTACAAGTTCATACAGTTCATTCCCTTGCTCAGAAACATACTCATAGCATACCTAAGTGGTTCATGGTAAACAGTTGATTCAGATTGTAATCATCAGTTTGAAAAGCATCGACATATAGAAGAATATGGACGAACAAGTCTTACATCAAAACTTTTGTTTCTCGCCGTGGAATCATGCAATGCTTTGACACAGATATCTGCTACATCTGCACAGCTGATAGCCTACATTGCAACTTCAAGAATCAATATTATGGCACTCAAGAAAGCAATTATGGTCCATGATATTTCACCTGAGAGATTCTGTTTCCTTGATCAAAGATCAGTGCACGCTGACCGCCAGGTTCTTCCTGAAAAGAGAAGGTCGAATGATCATGATGGGACCTGTTTTAACACACATAACACTTAACACTTCAAAAGTAACTAGCATCTGCTTTGGCAATCCTACTTGCAATGATACAATCTAACAGACTGTTTATTATGTTGTTGAAGATAGGGTGGAATTTCAGCTGTTGTATTCGTATGCCGTACCTGCAGTGGACCAGGCCGTACAATTGTGTATCCAAGGCCTGACCTTCTTAGTGCATCCTCTCCAGCCTAGCAGAACATGGAGGGCATTGATGATTTAATGAGCATTTGAGGTAGACAGGCACAGATACATAACGGTTACAAAAAAATAAGAACCTTCTTTGCTTTGAGAACTTGTTCTCTTCTGTTAGGTTCAATTCCGGAACCTGTGCATGAGACCAGTATGAAGTCTGTTTCTTGACCGGTCTGCAACGAATTAGAAGATATATGATTATCAATAAACTGATAGAGAAAATGGTTCAGTTATGACAACACATGAAGTCATGGGGAGGAATCCTTCGGTAAAACAAGAATTACAAAGAAAAGGGAAGTATTTAAGCCATGGGGCAGTCAAATAATCATCTTCTTTATTGAACGTGAAAATGGGTTTGTACTTCAATTAGGCAGAAAAGCCAAACAGATATACAAGAATTTCGGCCATGAAGAGACTTTTCATCCATAGGAGGAAAAACATGTGCGTACTATGGCAGTTAAATAATACAGGAACAACTTACAGGTAAAGCTTTGATGTACTCCAGTATCAGCTCAAAATTTCTGGGGTCAGTGGCACCTTGGGTTCCATCACCAGGTCTCTGCGCAATGCATTAGTAGCTAAGACGCCAATTTAATGCTATAAATGGAAAATAATCCATCATGTTGTACTGACCTGCCTTTTTGGTTCAAACCTAATTGTGAAGGTATGCACAAGAAAAGGGTCTAGGGGGGGATCTTCTGGTTTTACTGGACGGAAAGCCGAAAAAGGTACTCTTACCTGCAGAAAACAAACATGATAAAAAAAGGAGATTAAATTATACGTTCATCGATTGTTAACATGCAGTGAAGTCACCTATTACTGCCAAATTATTGCACGCTACTTACCCTACAAAAGCCTACTTTTGTAGTCATCCGAGCAAAATACTTCTTACTCTGTGAGGTGTCAGCCAGTGGACCAGTCTCAAGAATAACAACATATGATCTTCCATTTCCACCCACTGAAAGAAGCAAGCCATCATACCTATCCAAGAATGAAAGAATCGATGTCACCAAGTTCACAATGATGCGTCAAGATATTTCAACAATCTGAAACTGTCAGAAAAAATGTAAGAGATCCTAATACCTGTCTAGGGTGGAACCTAAAGGGAGAGAGAGCCTCTTTGATATCTCGACATATCCACCTCTTGTAAAAACAAATCCTGACATAAGTGGATGTTCATTAGAAAACTAAGACCTAGGAAGAAAAATCTATATATCTAGGTAAATTAGTAGATTTGTTAAGAAGTGTCCTACACAGCATAGGGCGTTACCTGCAAAAACGGCCTGGCCACCTTCTGAAAATTCAAAGGATGCATCGATACCTTCATCGAAACTAGAACCAGAAGCATAGGCATTCGGGAAGTAAGATCCCTGGTTCACCTCCCAACCCTTCAGAGACTTAGCAGATTTAAATTTTGCTATCAAAAGTTTGCTCTTGCTGCTTTTACCAGCCCTGAGCTGAGCCATCTCATTGTAGTAATCCTGGAGAACAAGGCATTTTCTAATTATAAGTTAGTGAAATTAGAAGAGGTATAGTAATGATATTAAAGTACTTTTAATGCTTAAATTACTAATATCATTTCCATGTGACAAATCTAAACTTTTTTGTGTGTACTAGCGATCAAAGATTCAGAACTTTGACCACATTTATCCTAAAACAACATCTACTTTACTATGGACGGAGTAGTTTCTAAGATGAGAAAAACAAAGTTAGAAGGAGTACCTGGAAAGCCTTGCTGACATTCCTGACTCCTTGGTTATCAACTCTGTTGAGGTCCCCGGTAATGGTTGAGCGCGCGGTTGCGCAATAGATAATCTTGCTGCAACCTGACACGGCCGATTGCACAGCCAAAGGATCACCAACATCGCCAACAGCAATGTCCACCGACCTCGGAAGCATGTCGATCACCTCGGCATCGTCCCTTCTAACTAAAGCCTGTTGCACAATGGTAAATTCATGTCCGAATCTCCCTAGTTTACCACAAATCAGTACGTATGAGCTCAATGAGCACTGTTTCCAGTTTGCCACTTGTTGTATCTAATCGGTATGATTATCCTAGTGGTGAACAAACATGATGGTGAACAGGAAAGAGAGAGTGGAAGAGGAGAGTGTGAAGTGTGTGTGTGTGCCGGGGGAAAGGGTACCTTGACATTGTATCCTCGGAGCATGAGCTTGCGGACGACGATACGGCCGATGCGGCTGGTGGCGCCGACGACGAGGACGGTGGTGTCCTGGGCGCCGGGGACGGTGAACTCGCACATGGGCCCGCCGCGGCTGAGCACGGCCTGCTCCGCCTCGGCGAGCGCCTCGGTGGAGGACGCGCTGGACATCTGGCCCAGGCGCGAGAACTTGCGCCACACCTCGTCGAACAGCTGCCGCGAGCGCCGGCCCAGCCCCACGGGGCTCACGGCCATGACCTCGTCCAGGTCCAGCGCGGCCGCCCGGCTCTCCTCCTCCGCCGTCCTCTTCCTGGCCGCCGCCTCCTCCTCCTCGGCCTTCCTCCTGGCCTCCTCCTCCGCCGCCTCCTGCTGCAGCGCGGCCGCCGACCTCTTGCCCTTCCGGGCGCGGCGCTTCTTCCGCGTGGGCGCGTTCGCGTCCGCGCCGTTGGCGGCGCCGAGGACGCCCCCATCGTCGTCCACGTCCTGGTCCGGCTCGGGCGCCACCGCGGCCGCCGGCGTGGGCTTGGCCGCGAAGCAGCAGGCGCCGCCGTGGTACCGCGGCCTGGCGCGGGACGGGGACGCGCAGTGGGTGCTGTGAAACGAGGCGATGATCGTCGCCGCCCCGGCCGCGCCGGGAGGGGACACGGCAGCGACCATGGCCGCCGGCGACGGTTGGCTCGGGCCTTGGACGGACGAGGAGCGGCAGCAGAAGCTCTGCTCTCTTCCCTGTTTGTATTTGCCCGGTATATTCCGTGACCACTCCCGGGCCGCGCAGGCAGATAAAGCGGGGGCAGGGGAGGCAGCGGCCTGAGTGGCGCTCCCGCCCCGGGCGCCATTTGTGGCTGCGGTTGCGGGCGGGCTGGCGAGTTCGGCCGCGCGCTGGTGGGGCTCACGGCACAGAGGCACGCGCATGGGCGCGCGGCGAGTGTCGCCGTCGCGGGTGGGTGACTGGCGCCCACGCTCTGCTACTATTTCATACTACTGGAGTACTGGATAGGGGGCGGCGTGGCCGCGTGGTGGCGGGTGGCATGGCGCGGCGACGTGGCTATGCCAAGTTCACTTGCCCCCATGCCGCCTCTTCCGTTCCGTGCGGGACTACTGTATGTACTTCTCAGCCAGATGAGGCCAGGCCAGTCAGCCATCCAGGTCCAACGAGATGGCGTGGACACGCCCAAAGCCTCCAGGGATCTGGATCCTGACCGAGCTCGGAAAACTCCGTCACATATAGAGATGCAACTACAGTACGCCACAAGCAGGGCAGGAAACGTGGACAAGGGACATGCGATGCCACATTTCAGTCAGACATCCTTTGTATATACTCTATGTAGTATATAAAGATCCATCCTACACAGATTGCAAAATGTAGGGGCTGGAACTAATAACAAATAAATGAAATAACTGATATCATCCATGTTCTGTTCTGTTTGTTTTCTACGGGTGCTCTCTGAACTGAGACAACAACAAAGAAAAAACAACTATGACTGGTTTTTTCCACCCTTTGACGCCAAGTATGGCCTATTTTGCACATGTATAAGGAGTCGTCCAAAATCCTATTGTACATGAGCAGGCAACAGAACAAGACAGACACAACAATACAGTATTAAGTTACCGACGGCAAGACCATCGATCGGTGTGCTGAGACAATTGTCAGCATGGGTTCTGGGACCGAGATGTTACATCTCCAGTATAACTCATCTTTGGCTCAAGCTCGCCCGTCCAGAGCTTGTCCTTCGGGCTTGAGACCTCATATGTACCCTTTTGCTGTCTTCTTTCTATAACAGTATACCTGTGTGTATACCTGGCTTCACTAACTCCTAGCAACTTCTGCGGCTCTTTGCCTCATCATCTCGTTCACGGCGGCCCTCCTCCTGGATTCGGACTGCTGCTGCGTCCATCTTAGATGGGCTTTGAGATCCCTGTGTTGTTCAAGCAACCCGATATTACTCGTCTATTCCGAGAGGCAATGGCTCAAACACTACGTATGTAGGTACATAATAAGGGGGTGGTGCGAGTGGGAGGGGTGTCAATACCTGCATCTCGGTATGGTACACTTTGATTCTTTGCAAGTTCGGGCATGGAGCTGAAGCAGAGACCACGTCCTTTGGCAAAGTGAACAGCCTCCGGCTGCCCGTTGCTGGCACCTCGTTGCATGACCGAAGAGTCCCTTGAGTCTTCGGCAATCAGGATACTCGCAACCAGCGGTGCGACATTTATGCGCATGGACCAAAAGGTCAAGCATTCGGCGTGCCTGCACAGCCACAAAAAAATCATCGTAGATTAGTTTTAAGATCAATTCCTTCATGGACTAATCTAGAAAATGGATAACACGTACTGGTTCATAGATAACCTAGTCCATAGAGTAAACCATAAATCACAACCACAGCACCAGCAATACACAAGTTGCCAGTTAAGGCAGAAAGGATAACATATGGTATACACAAACTGACAGCACACTAAGTGGACAAATATGGTTTTCAAGGGAACAAGTGGACTAGTATTGGCATTAGATTTAACAGTGCAAAAACAATAAAAAGGTATGGAGTGTTACGAAATTAAAAGGCAGCATACAAAAAATGTATGTGTTGCGATATATTTTTCGGCATTTAACTTTCACAGAATATAAATTACCTGCTGAATACGCATCTGGCGAGCTTCTTTATTTTGAGCATTACGGTCTACACATGGGTGATTTGTTAACTTGTGACGATGGTTGGCACCTCCGTCTTTATTGTAACATCCTGTGCACACATCAAAGTCTGGGCATTCTTCACATCGCCACCCTTGACCAGCATCAATATCGTTATTGCAGATATTGCATGTGGTAACAAAGGCTGGTGCAGTTGGATTATGAAGGTGGTATAACACCATCATTGAGGAGTGTTTTGCACGGCGAAGTGTGTCATATTGATAGTGATTTCCTTGACAAAGACTCAGGAATGCCTGTCTGGTATCGAAAAACTCACACTCTAAGATATCATCTCTGTCCTTTGTATCTTCAGGCACCCCAACAATGTCAACCTAAGAAGAATATTACATGAAAAAATGTGTCAATTTGCATTGTTGCTCCACTATATTTGATGAGTTAAAAACTAGAGTAAAAAATAACTTTTCCAGAACTTACTGGGTGCAGCACATGCAAATCTCTACTATTACTCGGGTGCCTCTCCTTTTCTTCAAGCCGTTGCTCTGAATCATAACAACTGCAATAACAAACTCATCAGTAACAGAAACAAGGGTAACACAATATTAGACTAGCTGCAAGCAGATCTTAGAGCAATTTATCCATTTACAAAGTTGTGTAGAGATTAGGGAACCATAGTCATATATCACGAGGATCATTACAAAGATACTACTACCTATACACACACACACACACTTGTCAAATGTGGCATAATTGGTTGTATTTTCAAGTTGCAGCATATATATAGACCCCAACAATCATGTGCATATATATCAAGCAGATGTGCCATTTATTGGGTCCATCACATGAAGGTAACATATGCAGTGAAAGTAACTTTACCTGTCACAAATATAAAAACTTTTACACTGGTGGCAGACCCAGCGTTTTCCAGCTACCATAAGAGTAGAGCAGTGACTGCAAGAATGCTGCAAATGGACCATGATGAAATCTTCCTTCATTGGGTAAATGGTTTCTCCAAGCTGCACAGCATCAACTAGATGGCTAAGAATAACATGTGATATGACTGAACTGACACATTTTTGGTGCATCAAGAAATAGTGCATTATGTAAAACTATACCTTTTGCATCAGGATAGCATCCTTTGAAGCATTCCCACTTAGATCTGTCTGGCCAGCAGCTCTCAAAGCTCTTTTTGTGATAGTCTTCTTTAGTTTCCCCTTCTTCTGCAACTTTCTATCATCTTCCTCTAGGAAAAGCTGGTTGATCATATCTTCTGCAGCTCCTGGCCAATAATCTCCATCAAAATATGGCAAGCGAGCTGCAGTTACTTTAGCCTTGCATTCTTTTGTAGTGATAAAAAAGTGATCATAGAGATTTGTCAACTCGACAACAATACGCTCCTTCACAGCTTTTCGAAGCATAGATAAGTACCTGTGAAGGAATTATTAGTCATATAGGACAGGAATCACAGATGCCACATAAGGTATTCATTATTTTGTAATGCAAACCATTATTTATGAGCATATAATAACATAAATGCCTATCTAGTGTCTTACCATTCGCGCAGCTTATCCGATTTTGGTGTCTTCTGGATCTCTGGATGGCAATATAGAATGTAATCTTCACCCTTCAAAGGTGGGCAAGCCCATATGTAACAGCTAGTGAATCCGCGCTGCTTACAGTACTCAAGATAACCGATCTGTATGAGTATAAAAGTAATGTTATACTGAGAGCAAAAAATATTCCAACATAACAAAACTGAAGTTTGAGTAAATTGTGGATTTAGGAAACCGTTCACACTCTGCTTGGCATACCTAAGCTTTCTAAAAAATAGGAAAAAGAAACTAACTAGAATAGTGAATTACCAGAATTTCATGATAGACATATGTCCGCAAGGCCTCCCCAGACACTGTTTTTACGTCAGGTCTAAAGAATTTGACAGAATCAAGATATGACAGATAAACCCGACGTTGGTTTGGGTCTGCACATTCTGCACCAAATTCTTGAACATACATGCTAAAGAGGCACACTTCGACACCTTCTATTTTCTGAAATAAGACAATAGCCTGCAAAATATTTGGCAGTACTACAGAGGATGAGAGGATGAATTTAAAAAAAAATCCTGAGAGAAAGAAAACCCAGAATTGCCAAATACCAACATCAACTGATTTTATACTTGAAACGACTGCATGGTTTTCTTACCTTGGATTTGTAAGGGAATTCTGCTGGGTACTTGTCTTCTTGAAAAATCTCAAAAAAACGTGGTTTAACTTCTAATTTCTTGTCCACTGATGAAACAACTCTGACCACAAGTCCATCGGCTCCAGAAACCTGATAAGTAAGAAAATAATTAGGATAAAAAAAGGGGCAGCCCGGTGCATGTA
>CBMN010754862.1:11757-23354 GCA_000582825.1 Hordeum pubiflorum
TGCGCAGGGTCCGGGGAAGGGTCCGACCACTTTGGGTCTATAATTAGGATAAAACCAGCAAAAAAGAAATCTCACTTAGAGATTAGAGACTGAGAAAAAATAGATTGGTGGATATAATAGTGGCATATATTCTATTACAGGACAAAATAGCCCAGAAGTATACATGAGGCAGTGCTGATAATGCATAACCCAGCACACTACATTAAGATTGTATCACGAGGGCATGTCTGCTGTGTTTGCTTTGGCATGAGGGCAGTCATCTTATCATCAGATTAAGCATCAGTAGCACGCATCACATAGGGCAAGGGAGACTGTCACGATGGCCTCTCCACTCGTAGGCTAAGTAGCAGCACACGATAAAAAAAACAGTCGATTAAGCTCTCAGTCTGCTTGCTATGCAAACTTACTTTCCTGACCCCTTTATTAGCAGAAAGTTCCAATCAGAGGTCAACATTACCACAGTGCAGAACCACATATATAACAAGCTAAGAAAAGTCAGTCCCTTGTATGTCTTTTGAAGTTTCTCTATTGCTGTAACTTGATCGCTGAATAGAAACGGTGCTGCATTTTTTTACAGGTTTTTAACCAAGCTAATATGATTAGGCTTGCTGCGTGCCCAAGTCTCTTAACTTGGTCATAGGGATATCGATGCTAACCTCATAAGGAAAGATATAACTAACATAGCTAGCATTGGGCAATGAAGGTGCTTTCCATAAGAACTACCACCCTGGAAAAAGATTTTTCTACAGTTGCCTCATTGTATCTCAATGTTAAGTCAACTACAAATCTATAATGGTGATGATCTTCCTTACAGAATCCAGATCAGCTAAATGAACAAGTGTGCACAAATGTACACAGCTCAAGCATGATTGCGGAGAATCAAATATTTGTTTCACTCTGATGCTACAGCTATTAAAAAAGCATGCAATAAGATCATATTAAAGACAGGCAGGACCATATCTGTGAACTATGTCATCATTGCGTATAGATAGAATATGCATCAGGCTTTGTTCGGTTACACCCTCCCCCGCCGAGTTCGGCAGGGATTGGGCGCTGATCCACATGGTTTTGACCCACCCGCGGTTCGATCCGAACATGCCCGAAAAACCGTTCGGTTAAACCTCGCATGGGTTATCCCCTCCAAACTTCATAATTCCGTGTGGGTAAAATCCACGCCTCCCAGTCTATGGAAACAATCCCCACCCTAGCGACAAACACGAAACGCTACGCGAGAAAGAAAAAAGGAAAAGGAAAGCCCTCGCAGCCTGACACCTCTTTCTCTCTCTCCTGCGAGGAGGAGGTGATGGCGGCAGAGACGGCGGCCGCGCAGCTGCAACGGTGCCAGCTTGAAGGCTGTCAGGAATCCTAGCTTACTTTTCAGCCTTCAGCATGACTACAACTCTGCACTTATTCAGTAATGAAAAGCTCCTGATTCAGGAAAATGTGTGCACGTGCATGAAATAAGGATCTAGCAAAACAAACATTCAAATACAGTCAAATTCTTAAAAACAGAATAAAAATATGCAGAAGGAGCTGCACATCTCTGTTTCTAAGTACACAAGCCACAGATTTCATATTCAGGAAACAGGAACCAAGACATAACCAAGAAAAGGAAACATAGGATCCATAAACGTAAGATTCTGTAAATTAAACAGGCAGCACTAACCTCATCAAAGCTTTTCCCATCACGAATGGCCCGTTCATGTCTCTCTTCTCTGAGCCGTTTAAAGAGTCGTTCTTCTATATGATCGCTAAGCACGGTCCTTGGCAGATCTTTAGCCCCAAGAACAGCACTTTGTGGCAAAGGTATACGTAAACCATGTTCTATCTCCTGAACGTAGCACTTAGGGCAAGTATATTCTGCATCTTTAAAATCATCCCTTTTGAAATTAAAAAGGGCACAAATCTGATGCTGCCAGCGTTCACATTTGTCACACATAACCCACTGTAGAGCCAATCAATTAGAACAAATTAGCATCCAAAAAAGAGTTTAGAGAATTCAAGCCTACCAGAATGGAATTTAATGCAATTTAAATGCTTACCCCTTCTTCCGTTTCATCATCGTTTTTCATTTTATGAAGTTTAGCCTTAGGAAATTGATTACCTTCCACCTGAATTGTGGAACTACGAGCCTCATTGTAACACAGGATACAGAAATTGTGGCAAGTCTCAGTAGCAGTAGCAGTATAGTATGATGCATTTCGTTTTATTCGAGCACCACAAGGAGAACAATAAATTGGTGGAGGCTCAAAATATAGCTTCTCTACTTTGCAAAGCTGGCATATGTTATCATTTTCAGAGTGTTCAATCACTTGATGCTTTCCAGCTTTAGCTTTGCTCTGCAAAATAATGGAACAGAATACATAGTTTATACTTTGTAGTGCAACAAGCATATAATAGTTTAATATGCTTATTACACTCTGAACAATGGTAATACCGGTGAAACGTGGTTTTAATCAATCTACTTGTTTTAAAAAGGAAAAGGATATGAAATGTCTGACAGTGCTTGAACATTAGTCAAGGCAAAAAGAAAGAAACAGAAATTAGCTGGTTACTGCAGTATAACAAAAAAACAATTCCATGGTTATTAAAACCACTGAAACTATCGATTCATATATGATTTAGTGGATAGAAATATGAAACAGATCGTGTTTATAAATTGCAAGCAAATTTTGTGAATTGTGATTTGTCAACAGTAAATGCATGTGCATTACTACAATCTTTACTGTTGACAAATAGAGATCATCTTGCATAGATGTAGTGGACATTTGGTACCTTGTCTTTCCCCTGTTTTCAATAGTTCACATATAGTGCATCTAAATAGTTTATTTGTGATATTGCAAATACAGCATCCTTCCCAAAATATTTATGCATCATGTACCAAAAAAAAATCTCTGTGCAGTAGGAAATCCCACTCAAAATCAACAAGTTACTGTTTTCATATTCATATATTGGTTTGTATGCATTAAAAATTTGATAAACTGTCTGATCTAAAATATAAAGCATTTATGACTGGGTCAATTTGCTGAAACGAGTTCTTCTTACACTCCGGTATCTAATACATGGACCTGGCAATAATATAAAACTATAAAAGATCAATAGAAAAGGGGATCATTTGTTCCTAATTTTCCCGATGATAATTTGTTTCTTTCTGGTGTTGGGTCTTGCAGTGGGTGTTTCTGCTACTTTTAGCTTTGTTTCTATCATTTGGCCATGGCCAATTCTGGTAGTCTGTAAGTTCTACCACTCTCTGGGTGTTTTTCGAATACAAATGACGTCCACCAAAGTGCACGTTTGAGCACTTCCGAGCCTGTTCTAGAAAAAAAAATTGACTGACAATAATTTCTTAAGTCCCAGCCACATTTCTTAGCCTTTAGATCTACAATCAACCGTCCACATTCCCACCCCACCCCATATATAGAATTATTTGCTAGATGTGCAATTTAACCAACAAGACAGCATTTGGGTTTCCTCAACTTATTTGCCACCCCCTTAAATCCACCTAAATGTACATAGAAACTGTGCAAAAAGCTATGCAATTCATATTAGAGATCCTTTCAAGGTGAAGAAACATACCTGACCAACCCAATGCTTTAGACTGTCAGTGTGGTCTTTAATTTGTTCTGGAGTGAACAACTCCATGAGTGAAACACCTTTTATCTTTGGCTTACCCGATTTGGACACCATGACATCTTTATGACCATTTGTTATGTTTTTAAGATCAATAACATTCTCCTTCATATCGTTGTCGAGCAATAAGTTTTCTTGCTTGACATTAGAGTCTATCACATTCAAAGCACCCAGAATCACATTAGTTCGCATAACGCCTATTTTTTCATCAACCCTAACACTGACCTCCTGTTTTGGCACTGACTTGTTTTTTGGCTTGTGCAAAACTAGTGGGCTTGTTCCAGGAACAGGGACATGAAGAATTCCATTCTTTGATGCACTGGGAGACATATGCTGCAATTTTGCACGCTTTGGTACCGATTGTTGCTCATCAATGGCTTCAACTACCACCAAGTCAATGTCCATTTTTTCATCAAATGCTCCATTGGTGATTTTCTGAACCATATTCTGCTTAGTAATTACTATAGTCTCGTCATGACTGTGCTTGTGTGCCTGTTCGGAAGAGCGGCGCAATCTTTCCTTCACCTTGCTGCAAAGAGAACAGTCCTTCTCAATGCAGTTCTTATAGTGAGAAGACAGGATCTTTGACGAACTGCAATACCGATATGAACAGATTTTCATTTGACAATTCCTAAAATGCTTCACAATCTCCTGTACAGGAACACAGTATTGAGATTTACAACTTCCTTTAGGAGCTTGACAACCTTCTGCATGCTTCAACATTAGCAACCACCGCAGCTGATTAAGGTGATTTTTCATGCTTTTCGAGTCCTGTTCATTTCTTATTACTGAGGGCTTTGACAATTTAGAATCAAATGAAGTCACAGTACAACCAAGCTGGTGTCCTTTATCTTGTGCCCTTTTCTCTTGACCACAAAAATCTTGACCCTGCTTTTAAATAAATAAAATATTAGCCAAATGGACATATTTTGGAGACTGGAACATGTTGAGTTGTCCCTCCAACTAACCTGATTTTGTTGTGAATTTTGCTGCCGAGGACTGAAAACATAATGATTTTGCACTAATTGGGAGTCAGGATGATTAGGCTGTAACTGATGTGGTTGGCGGAGTGGTTGTTCATGTGATAACTGTGATGTACTAAAGCTCACCATGTCTTGTGGATTCAAGCCCTCAGCGTTATTGTGATACCGGGGTGGTTGTTGAAATGATTTTGTGGTTGACTGACTTGAAAGAAACTCAGAATTCATTCTTGAATTGGACATAATATTCGCATCACTAATATCTTGATTACTTCTAGCTGTCAAGATGGACGAATTAGTGTCATAGAGACCTCTAGAAACAGCCGTATCAACTGATGCTGCAAAAAGAAACACAAGTTTAACGTTTTGCAGTACTTTGCTAACCAAACAAATCAAAACCAATACAAGCAAAACCAACTAATGATAGTAATGATCTAACTATCATAGTTAAAATAAGCACTACTGCCTCCAAAGATGAGCCACAAGCCTACTGCTGAAAATATTTAAGCTGATACTGAGTAAAAGTTAAATGTCTCTTATATGTTACACATAATAGAAATAGATAAGGCTAAATTTACAATCAAGTATTATGAGTAGCAGCATATCATAGTAAGATCATAACGATTCGTTGCTTTCTACATCCTACATCCCACAATATAAGATGTTATTACAAGCAATATGTGAGTATACCGGTTGTAATAATATCTTATATTATAGGACGAAAGGAGTAGTATACAAGGACGTGTAATTGAATGCATTGTAGATTTCTAGTGTGACAATATATATAGGAATTTTGCTGAAAAAAACTACATATATTGTCACATGTATTATTTAACTATGATAGCTAAATCATTAGTAGAAGAAGAGACTTTGGAGGAGATAAATCTCTGCACAGCAAAGGGAGGGCGGAATCAACTTAAAAAAAGATTGTTCACTCATTATAACTTTGCATGCTTACAATGCTTACCCTTACACAGAGGATGGACTGATAACAAGCTAAAATTATCTTCCAAAAATTAATTGATACTCAAGATCAAAATTCTTTATCCTAGGAAGCCATTTTCTTAGAAACTAGATAACTTGATTGACCAAATAAGACCTTCCCAATACTGACTATTGGGCCACAGACTTGATGACGCCTGAACAGCATGTCCTACGGTACCATGTAAGAAAAAGGTGCTATAATACAGCTGCACTTGCATACTTAGATTAAATGCCACCAAAATTATCTTGACAAGGAAGGAATATCATTATTGTATAACAGCTTGCATGTGTTTATACAAAACTGAACAAAAGTAAACTTACATTTATTTTTGTTTCATACTAAATGAAGAAAGTTTCAAATAATTTTGTGCTTTCTTTTCTGAAAATGCATTATTGAGATGGAAATCAGATTCCAGTGCAATATATGCCTTTAGCAGAATCTCAATGAACGAAGTTTCAGTGTGGTCACTACAAATTAGTTTCCCTCTGTATAGAGGCATAAATTGTCAAACAATGTAGAGGAGGGAGTTCTATAAGAAAGACAACAGGCATACTTGGTGTTCTCTGTGGAGCATGAGCATTAAACTGTTGTTGAGACAGACTATTGCACGAACTGCCATAAGAAGATAGGTTAGCAAATGCTTCTGATGACATATTTCTGTTTATTAGCTGCATTCTCGGCCTCTGTGTGTCCATTCCACCATTCAGCGTGCTTGGATATACTCCAGAACCAGCATGGCCCTCAAGGTGGTGAACAGGATAGCAACCTTGATTGTTACCAAATGGCTTCTGTTGCTGCTGCATTTGCGGCACAACATTCGATTCCACATTAAAGCATCCAACTTGACTTGAGTACTCAGAATTAGCAAGCGAAGTCTGTTGGTTGCTAAATCCTGGAGTGGGGGTCATATGATTAACGTGTCGTTGCATGCTCTCTGAAATCGTCGCCATTGAGAGGCTACTAGTGGTAGAATTTAGTGGGGTATTGGTGGATGGGTTCTGATACCCATTATACATGGAACCTAAGACCAGAGATAGAAAGTAATCAGTAGCAGCATATGAACTACATGTGAGAGAAAGAATGAGCATATGATATCTCTATAAACATAAGCCAACAAAAGTTATTCATACCTGCACTTGAGTTATCAGTTGTGGTTGTGGTGTCCATCACATAGGGCATTACAGAATTCCCATTTGCACACTGAGACATACCAGGTGTTGGAATCATTGTGACATGGTTGGAGGAAGGTGCTACCTGGCCCAACATTTGCTGACGTTGCTGACCTTGGGCCGAAATGGTCCGAAACGCATGCGCCAAATGTTCTTTAATCGATTCCTTAAACATCTTAAAGTAATCAGCCTGCTCACAAAAAAAAAATATTAATCAGAGACAGGGGTGGGGTAGAGAAATGACCAACAATGAAAACATTGACACGGTAAAGCCAGAATTGTTAATAAAGGAAATGAAAGCGGAAATACTAAACTGCCTTTCCTTAGCACATGCAAGAAAACAAATTATGAATTTGGGCAAGAATTTGGGGGAAGGGGAGGGCGGTAATTTCTCAGTCTTTATTCCTCCTCGCCAATATGTGGATCATAGGTCCAAGTATCGGTGATGCAGTGGCATGTCCTCGAGGACAACTCTTCGCAGTGGAAATCTAATCCATATTTAAAGTTTAAAAAAGCAGGACAACGTTGTTTCATAGTGACAAACAACGTTTAACTGGACAAATTTTTTTCTGCATTCACAAGATTTCTGATGGCGCTGAAATCCCCCACCTTTCAACTGAATTGGCAAGTTGCATAAATCAAATTTTCGTGGTATGTTGGACACCTGTACCACCTCTCAAGCCCACTTCTCTAGCCGAGTGGCACAAGATTTATTTATTGCTTTCATTACTTCGTATTGAATTAATTAGACCCATAAAGTAGTGATTGGTGGGAGGTGCGTGTATGATGAGCCTGATTCCCGAGAGAAGCTCAAGTGTATTGCGATTAAGCAAAGAGAAGCACGAGGGTGCACCTCTGGCACCAACAGATCGAAAGCTTCCTGGGTCTTTTATTGACTTACATAGGAACTAGTATTTAGTGAACAAGGGTGTGGACTGTAGATAGCATGGGGACATTAGCTTTTGGGATGGTCCTGGCTATTCTGTACTGTGCGGAAAATACAAATAACCACAACGCTACTGAATGGTAGACTGCTCTAGAGTGACCACAGCCAATTGAATGGCAAGCATGCCACACATTTTGAGTGTCCTCAGAATAAAGTATCATTTCATTCTTTCTCAGCCATGCAATGTTTTTTTTTTGTGTGTGTGTGTGTGAGCCTTAAAAAATAAATGATTCAGATTACCTTAGTCGGATGCGCCATGAACATAGCCACTTCGAGCCGCTTTGCAAGGTTCGTCATGTTTGGCATCATTCCAGGAGATGCACTCCTCTTTGCAATAATAATCTCTAATCTGGGAATGTTAAATTAGTGTTATTTAACATCATAATTCAAGCCTGTGGTTCAAATGCAAACCCTGTGCAAAGAAGTTCTTTGGTTCGACTATCATCAACAACTAAACATGAGTTATTGCACCAGAACCAATCCAGAGCTGAATACTGGCAACAAGTAAATGCTTACATCCTCTGAAGCATGGTTTTGCGCATGTTTACAAACTCAGGATCCGCACTGGGGTGCCCCGAAGCAACCTGCCGGTGCTGCTGTTGCTGCGGCATCCCGTGACCGCCGCCTGGATTCATCTGTGTGGCCTTCCCGGACAGGTTTGACAGCTGCCCCAAATTCATCTCGTCCACCAAATGGGCTTCAATTTGTCGCCATCATAGGCCGCTGATGAACAGACGCGGCTGAACACAGCAGCCAAAATAACACCGAGTTAGCAAGCTTCATCAGCAGCACAATGCACAGCAACATAAAAAAAAGTACATAAATAAGGAGCGCAAGCTTCATCCAACTTCCAAAGCAAGACCCAGCCCATTTGATTCGCGCGCAGCAACACCACAGCCTCTGCCGCGCGATGCCAGCGGCAAAGGAAAAACTCAGGGAGAATTAAACTGGCATGAGCAGCGCAAGCTCATAGGCCCGTAGCAACAGACACGACACCGCAATGCGAACACTGCCACGCGGGGTCAACCGAGACGGGCACGGATCCCGCGCGCGATCGCCCGGGGGGAAGGGAAATGCGAAGCGCCGAATCGAGCCACCGCGCAGCGCGCGAACCGGCGACCGACTAATCGAGCTGCGCGGCGGACGGATTCGATCGAGAAAACCTCGGCTCCGCCGATCGAGGGGCAGGATCCGCGCGGAGCAGAGCTCATTCTCCGTCGGAACGGGCGAAAATCGACGGAGGGGCTAGGGCTTGCTTACCGTCGAAGGAAGAGGGAGTCGAGCCGGGGCCCGAATGGGATCCCCGCTTCCGCGCCGGCGCGGCCGAGCGGGGGCGAGGGGGCGGAGGGCGGCCGAGGCTTTGGGCGGGCGGCGGGAGGGGTTCGGGGGCCCCGTGCGGGCGAGGGAGCGCGAGAACTTGAGACGAGGGGCGAACGGGAGGGAGGGCTATGAGTCGGGGACGGGAACGGGAACGGGAACGCGTGAGGCGAACGGGAACGGGAGAGAGGGGACTGGAGCCGCGCTTTGTTGGTGGGCCAAAGGGAGATCTATGTATGCATATCTCCCGTTTCCTCCCAAATTCGGAACCGTGGGGCCTCCGAGTCCCCAACGGATGAACATCTCCCCCCAAAGTTCTCTCTCATGTTTCCTCCCAAATGGAGAGGCAGGCTTCTGGCTAGCTTGTTTCTTTCTTCATTTGTGTGTTGTTTGGACTACTTTTTCTTGTTACGGTAAATATTTTGTCTCGTCATTATCACTTCTTGTTGTCGAAGATTTGACGACTGTTGGTCGGTTTTTTTTTCTCTTTTGCGGATTCTTTGTTTGCTGGTTGTTGCTTGGCTTGTTGATCTGAGAAGTTGTGCTGGATAAGGTATTAGTTAGCTTGTTATTTCCGGAAGCAGTGATGGACACGTTGTTACTTGGCCTTTTTTCCTTTCTAGCTGTTAGTTGGTTTATTCGCTTTTCGAAGAAACGGTGGCGGAGCCGGATTGTAGAGCAAACGACGTTGTGGAGGAGATTGCTTATTAGAGCATAAATACCACTATCTAGAGCCAACGTTATTGTTTTGTTTGTGTGTGGGAATATGGGTTAGTTGGCCACTTGGCCATGCTCATCTCCCTTGCTTCGTCAATGTTGAGAAGAATTATCTCATATAGACGGACGATAGATGTCTAGTTATGGATTAGGATATCTTGTCGGTCCCGTCAAAAAATTATTTTGCAATGACTTGAAGAAAGGAACGAGAGAAATATGAAAGATAACATGGGAAATACACAATTGCTCAACATAGCTCCATTACCTTCTCCCAAGGGTAAAAAATATGCTAACAAACATACTCATCATGTCTTTGTTTTTTTTTTTTTTGTGATGTGAAATCTTTGTATCCTGGTTGTTACTTAGGCCTCCTTTCGTTCATACGAGTTTTGTAGGCATTTCATATGATAGGATTCTTGTAGACTTTTTTCCTTTATAGCCCTTTGATTTGCAAGAATAGATTCCTATTTCTATGTAGGATTAGTTCATATCCTTCACATTTGAAAAAAATATATTAGCACAGACCTGATGAAAACAAATTGTATCCTATAGACGAAATGAGATCTCTTTTTCCTATAGGAATTGAGATATGTGTTATCTCATTTTGTATGACTTTCCTATTCTTATCCTTTGAACCAAATAAGGCCAGCTTGTTGCTCTAAGAATCTGTGGTGGATAAGTTATTACTTGCTTGTTACTCTCGGAAGCTGTGGTGGACAAGTTATTACTTTGAGAAGAAGCAGTGGGAGTGTCGTGTTGTGGAGAAAACATCATTCCACATGAGGTTGCTTATTAGTGTAAACACTACTATGTATTGAGAGAAAACATCATAGTTTGTTTTGTATGTGGGAATAGTGGGTGGCCCAACCTTGCTCGTTCCCATAGCTTTGTCGATGCCGACAAGAACTATTCCATATAGACGGACGGGCGAATGTCTACTTATGGATTAGAGAAAGCTTGTAGGTCCCTGTAAAAAATAGTTGATAGATTTGCAATGGCTTGAAAAAAATGAACATGACAAACATGAAAGAAAACAAGAAAAATACTCAATGGCTCATCATAGCTTTGTTACCTGCTCCCAAAGGTAAAAGAAGATGCTACAAGGCATACTCTTAATATGCCTAAGCACTTGGTGTTGGCAAAACACAATGTCTTGGCCATCGATGATGATTTAGATGTATGGTGTATTCCTTCGACGATGGTAGCGATACGAGAGCAAAGGAGAGAGCATGGGGAAGCAAAGACGAATGAGGAGAAGGAGTTGTTGTGCCGCCATTATGGTTGCGTGGAAGAGAGGGGAAGAAAATGAACGAGAGAGGGGAGGAAATATGGAAAAGAAAAAGGTTGATGGATGGTTTAAATATTCTCAGAAACTAGGGTTTCCTTGGTGGGCCTTATTGGGCCAATTATAGCACACCAAGGATAAGATGGCGCTGGAAGTTATCTTTCTTGGGGGTGGGGCATGGGCAAACATGGCCATTTCTCCACGAGCATAAAAGCACAGGGTCATCGCAACCCCATAAGCATCCACTATATGATTCATAGTTTAAAAACCAGGCTGATGGCCTAACCAGTCGAGGAGCATCCGGGATGCATGTTTCGACAGTTGCTGGAGGAGTAGCACTATAACCTCCAAATCTTGGAGGAGCATCGTCAAGCGAAGGATCAGTTGGAAGCGAAGCATGCGTCCAACGTCACGTCGCGAAGATGGTGGAGATGTATCCAATGATAGTCGATGTCAACTTGGTTGTGTATGAACCATTACGCATCGACCATGCCATCCTCTCCGCCTCCGTCGATGAGGGCTCTGCCGGAGCATACCGAGCGGTGATATGCTTAATGCTTGTCACTAG
>CBMN010754867.1:0-15585 GCA_000582825.1 Hordeum pubiflorum
GCTTATTTGGAAGAGCCTACCTGTGGTGGGCACAAACTATAGCCCGCCACTGGAATGGCCTTAACTGTGGTGGCTTATCGCTGGCACCCGCCACAGCTATTTTTGAATAATAACAATGGTGGGTGCCCCACCCAGCCCGCCACTCATTGGGGTTCTCCTATAAGCCCTTTTCCAGTAGTGATTGTTTGTATCTTCAGCTTCCTCGTCTAAAGAGATATCCCCTTTTTCCTGCGACACTGCACTTGACCCCCAATGCTAATTCCCATGCTTTACAATGGATAAGCTCTAAAGTTGCAGGTCTAGAACTTTTTCCTTCATCATTGTCGACACTTGAGTTGCATTCTTCTTGATATTTCCATTTCTAAGCTTCTTGTACTCTGTCAATTTGCCTGATGTACGATAAGAAAGATTAAAAGATCAATAAATATAAAACCTCATCATGTAATCACATTGAGCCTGAAGTAGAATAAAAAAATAAGTGCATTGACTATATGAATGTAAATAGACCTTCAGTTAACCAGGAATCAAAGTATAACCATAATTTCAAATGACTATGAAAACTAAAGTAAATTAGTGCATCTCTGCCTGATCTCTTGAAATATAGGGCCCTTATATGGACCCTTATTATATAGACAAATATTTGAACATCCATAAATTATTTTAATTCAAATTACATTACAAACACAGATATAACCATAGATAGCACAATTTAGTTCAAACCGCATTGCACATTACGAATTTCAACTAGTCCAATGAAAGGTCAATCACTTCAGCCTCGGACCCCCTCCTCCCGGACAGCCTCGTCTCGTCGGCATCGTGAACCCCCTTCTTGTATAGCTCGAGTAGCCGACACTCCTCGGCGGCGATCTCCGGATGCATCCATCGGAGGTTGGCCATGTACTCTTCGGTTGTGCGCGCTGCCTTGAGCTGCTTGAACGCCTCCCAGTTCTCATGTACCTCGTGGTGGGAGACCACTCGACAGTCGATTTCGACGGGCATCGGGATGTTGCGTGTGTCGATTAGGAAGTCATGCTTCGCTTTGCAACCGTACAGTGCCACTGCCTTGATGTTGTACGCCCTCGCCGCGAGCTCCGCCAATTGGTGGGAAGCCAACCAGTATGGGATGCCTGTGTCTGTTTCTTTGATTTCCGACACCCACATCCCACACGGACGCTGTCGCGTGCTGTGGTACTTCTTTTCGGCGGTGACGACATCGACAGGTCGGCGTTGAAGGAGCACAATGGGGGCGTGTCGGTTGCAGGTCAACTGTGTGTCACATCGTGGATCCACCATATAAATCGGCGGCAGCAACCTAGCATGTTTGGATCCCGCCATTTCGGGGTGGCTCCATCCTATTGGAAGCTTTGTCCAAGGTGGGAGGGCATAGGAGGGTATGGATTTGGGCATCGGCAGATACGATGTGGTGCGGGGGAGGTGGAGGGGCAGCATGGAGAGGGTTGTGACTGCTTTCCTCGTGATAAGTTAAAACATAACTCCTTTGTTGCCTCTCATGGACAGGAAAGCTCGGGTTATGCTGTTAACTCAATTAGAATAACAACATGCGAACAAGTCTATAACACACGCGACAAACAACCAGATACAAAACCTAAATTTCCTTTTTATTGGATTAAACATGGAGTTCATGACTACAAGAGGGTAGAATGAACAACATGAGTGAACCATAGCAATCTAGATGGCCTTGGGTGTGGAAGGAGGGAGCTTATATGTTACCTTTTGGAAAAAACCTTGGGGGTACTCGGTAGCGTTTCCTTGCAGACGATGGCAAAGCAATGATCACCTTTCGTCATGCCTTATGTCGGCGCGACGAGGGAAACCTATGTCGCTAGGAGGGATCGAGATCTGGAGGAGAAGATAGAGATGAGTGGGAAGTGTGAAGTTATGAGCGGAGGTTGTTGTGAACAAGTAAGGAGGTACTTAGGGGGGGTGGGTAAATTTTAGCGGGACAATTAAAAAGAAGGTGGGAATGGGAAATAATTGGGAGAAACAAAATAAGGGAGGGAAGCCAAAGTTTTGAGTCTATCCGTTCACCGTCATGGGTTTCATTTGCATTTTCATCAAAAATAAATGAATCCCACACATACATTGGTCTAAACTATGTGAAATTTGTTGTCTGGTCTTGATATGACCGTATTAGTGAGGTCAAAAACCCTCACAACAAATCGAAAATGTTTTAGTTGACGTGTGCTTTTAAAAAGATTGATCAACCGTGTTCCATGTGTAATGCATTATTAAAATGGAGAGGTTTACAATATTGTGGGCGTGACATTGTCAAAAATGGACATGGATCATGTCTTACAACATTGGTCATATCAAGTTAATAAACCTCACATTTGAACTTGCCAAGTCACGATCTCCACTAGTTCTCACGATACTATATCTAATGTGTACGATCGTTATGAAAGATCTACCGAGACTACCATCCCAACTTATTGTGCACTGGTTCTCCATGATGTCGGCCACACACTATAGATGCCTTGCACACTTAGTCATGTGTTGTACCACACTTGTGTGTTGTATTCATTCACCTTCCAGGTTTCCTTTGCATCGACCATGTTGTGTGTAACACGCGATTCAAAGGGACCAGTGCTCATGGTACTAACACCTAGTATGTACGATCGTTATGAAACACCTACCGAGACTACCATGTCTCGCCTTATTAGTGAGATCAAAAAGTCTCGTCACAAATCACAATTGTTTGGTTGATGAATGGTTTCAAAAAGTTTGATCAATCACTTTGTGCATGTCACATGGACAATAAGGGACATTGATCATGTCTTATAGCATTGGTTATCAAAGGTTTTTAGACCTAACATTTAAACTTGCCAAGTCACGATCTCGACTTGTGCTCACCCTACCAAGACCAAATATGAAACACATTCGTAGACTACCATCCCAACATAGACATGTGTTGTTCCACACTTTTTTGTTCTTTACAATCTAGTATTTACCTCCATACGAACCAGGAGTAAGGTTTGATCACAAACATGCAATGCGCTCTCTTTCTTTCTCATTTCTGTTGTATAGCTTCAAATGGTCCAAAATTTTGTAGTATGTGCATGACACAAGTGTGCACTCGTGACACATCATATTCTTCCATTTTATCTTTTTTTAGATCACATATGCCAGCAATGGTGCCCTAGAGTGTGTTCTTCTTCCCTCTCTCTCATAGTCCAATGTGCAATACCTCGTTTTAGCTCGTCATGTGTTGCTAGACCAAGCACCTCCGCATTGCCACCATACGAGGGCATCGGCACTTACCAGCTGCCCTGTCGTCACGGGACGCTCTAGCGAGTTGCAACCTACGTGTTGCACCCAAGTAAAGCTCCCAAACAACCTATTTATCTTCATCTTCTCCCGTTCTGCCCATGACGTGCCCGTGCTCTGTAGCAGGGTTGTCATCGTACACATGTACCTCATATGGGTCTGAAATCAAACGGTTGTGAATGGGCTAGAAGGTTAGATGATGGACGCATCTTTTGGTTTCCTGAAAAAAGTACTAAAATTCAGTTTTTTTTTATGGAAACCAAGAATTCTGGCAAGACGGTTGAAAAAATGTAAATAGTGGGTGCGAAAAAGTTGCATGCATATATGAAACAAAAAATGGAGTACATACTAAATTCCTATGGTGCATATCATCTCCCGCAACCGTATCCTCAGCACTCTCGCGACCTTCCTGATTCCGGCCGATTATAAGTATTGCACCGCCCATGGTGGTGGGCACAAGAGTCACAATCATGTCATACTAGTTATCACACTCGCCATCATTCGCCTTTCGAAACCCCAGTTCCTTCCACGGGGTTGTCGATCCCTTCCTGATGTGTCTCACCACCCTGCTTGGGGGAGAATGCGTCCCCATGTCGAGCCAAGCAGGATGCGCCGCTGCACAAAGCATAGGATAATGCCTTACTGCACCTAGCCGAGGACGCCAAGCCAATCACTGACAATAACGTCGCCCAAGCGCCTGCCCCTACTGAGGAGTAGCTATGGAAACTTATGGAGGTCGCACCGGGAGGCATTGCCTCCAGTTGTGCATGCCGAGAGAGAGGCAAGCATGAAGGTCGAGGAGGAGGAGCGAACCGCGCATTAGGCGCCTGGGGAAGCTTACGTGGCTGCCGACAGAGAAATTGAAATGGAGCTTTGGCGGGATAGTCGTGTGAAGCCCGAGAGGGTGGAAGAAGACACCAAATGGATATCCATGAATGCCAAAGGGTCCATGCGACTCATTTACGCCTCGAAGTACAAAGATCGAGTGTACGTTGGTAATGAGGAAGAATACCAATGGGTGCTGGATTATTTGATCAATGGGTTTGTGATGGCATGTCGGCGACGCAGCGATCAACACCTCCCCAAATGTGAGACAGAGGACAAGGAACTCTCCGAATGTTGTGGGAAGAGGCCACGCACCAGGGAACTCATCGAATAATGAGGACAAGGAACGCATATGTTTCAAATTAGATATTACCATCATTTTGCAAATGTGTTGCTTATCTGGATAATGAAGTATTTTAAAAATGTGAATTTTAATACGTATGCAATTGTGGAGAAGCACATTTTCAATATGTATGCAATTGTGTGTACCAACCCCCATTCTTGTTTTTGCGGAAAGAAATCACGTGCAAAGCAATGAACAGTAATCTAATAAATCGACGATAGCATTAAATCACTTGAAAGCAAACAATAATCTTAATTACATCATATATTTTCTTACATTTGCCTACGAATTCCCTTCTTTACATTTCTTAATTCCAAAGAACATTAGTGTTTGTATATGTATATTAACTTACATGTGACATGTTTATATGTATAAAGGTTTTGTAATTTTGTGGTTAGTTTGACAAATATTATGAGCAATTGTGTTAGCATTGTATGGATATGAGCTACACTAATGGATAAATACTTCGATCACTGTCAAACTTTGTTGGGATCATTATAAGAAAGTAAATTAAGCACTTTTGGAATTATATACACAATACCTTGAGCAACGCGTACAAACTTTGCTACAATTTTTTACAAAACAAAGTGAATGCACCAGTTGGTTTAACATAGTACAAACGCATACGCTCATGCATAAACACATACACTCTGCAGTCGATGGTAACAGGTCCTCCCATCGAACGAAAATTGCTGGAAAGACTAATAGTTTTTCGGCCCTTGGAATATGTAACAACGAACGTGTGCCAACCCAAGGAAGTGACTGGGCTACTCATTGTGCTTGTCACCACAATGACAGTGAATACTACACATGGGGCATGCACATATGACGAGCTACCTCCTCATCAACGCACCAAGTGCGCATGTTGCTCCATGTAATGGAGCCGAATGACGTGTTCCCTGCAACTCATTTGTCTCCATTACACAATGCAATAGGCGAGATGGTGGTGCCCAAAAGGAGCTATGAGCACCAGCTCTATCGTGGCAAAGCGGCAAGATGGCAAAGGGATCCTCCTTTGCGCCCATATCCTCTGAGACCGATGCCAAGACCGGCCACTTATGGAGGCTAAGCACCAAGGACACGATGAGCTATTCAGATATGGCAATGGAGAGGGTTGGGGAGGCCGAAAGAGAAAGAGCTAATTGGTCATGGACGCGGTCATCTATCCGGCCATGATAATGTGGAAGGATGTGGAGGTTGTGAGGATAGAGGATGAGCTCTTTGGTCATGGCGAGGGTCTTCGTATAGCCGCAAGCGGCAGGGGGTGGGCAGGAAATAGTGGCATCAAAAGTTGAACGACAAAGGGGGAAAGTGGCGTCAATGGCCGATGAGAGTTGGCACGCGGCTGACCGGCATTAATTGCCATGCTGTAGCACTGAGAGATGGCGTCTACCTTCCTCGGGCGACGAGATGAGCCGCGCGGACCGGTAGACTGCTAGACTTCCTATAAGTAAAATAATACCAGCAGTTTGATCGAGAAAGGATCAATACCGTGTTGGCATTGCAGTATGTACTGCGTGCCCACTTTCTGCGTTCGAGCCACCTGAAGCACACATTATTTTTGGTTTCCATTTTAAATTAGATAGTAGGGGTTCGCCAATCATGCTTGAATATGTATTAATTAATTTACATGTGGTGCGTTTTGTATATGTATCAATTTACGTTTTTTTTTCACGTTTGCTTATGATCTTACATGCATTGATGAATAGTCTAAGCACTTCTAGAATTTTCAAGGACACTATCATAAAGTAGATTGGCCACTTTTAGAAAATATGTACATAGACTTTCAAAAATAGATAAGTCAGCTTCAAAAACAATCAGTTATTTTTCTTATTATATTTCAAGAAATTGGCATGTTCAACATTTTCTCTGGCACTAATAATCGTCACGCAATATGCACAAGCCTAATGACGGTCAAATACGTTGCCGAAAAATCTGGCCAAAACGTCGCCAAAGTTGCCAAGGGCGCTGACTTGGGAGGAAAACACACGATGACGGTTGACCGTCGCAAAAAATGATCTTTGGCAACGTTTCCTGTTTTATCACTAGGTTTTTTTCATTGAATAGAGCAGATTTTGTAGTGTTAATTCGGCGGACGCAGTAGTCTCCGGAAGAGAAGACAACTCGCAATACGAGCAACAATGCTTGTGCCACTGCTTACACCATACGGCACAGTCACAATTATGTCATACTAACAACTTTCATGAAGGAACAGATGGCTAATTTGCATAAGATGCGTCCTGAAACCCTATTTCGCGCGTTTCTATTATATAAGAAAGTAAAAAAAAACTTTGGAGAGAAGAGTTCTGGAGTTTCTGCGAGTTCACCCTAGCAGCCATCGTCACCATTCACATCAACAGCCACCTCCATCTCCATGGTCATCATCATCAACATCACAATAGCCTCAACTCCATTAGTCATATTACTTGTAATTAACAGTACACGATGATCAATGATAATGTAAGACTTTTAACCATTCATGTTAAAGTATCTTTGTTTATAATGTCTTTAGCTTGTATTCTATTTATGATGTGTGAGTAGTCCCCTCGGGCCTTGTAGTCTCATGTTTCTGCATAAAGGAGGTATTGGTTTACCTTAAGAAGAAATATACTATTATGTGTTGTGCAATGATTTTGTCTCTTTTTTTGACTTGATCCAAGGGCTCGTGGGTATCAGAGATGTCGAAGATAGAAATATAGAGAGGTAAAGGCAAAGAGGAGTGTAAGGCTATGCAGAACGTCGATGACATGAAGATTAGTATGACAACTAATCAAGTCTCTAGGATACATACGGTGCGGTAGTTAAACACCCAATGTCTTGGTATGCTTTAACCTTAATAATCGGGATGACCCTGCATACCTCGATTCAGCTAGTGGTAGGCCATGAGGTTATTTGGATGCATCTCCCACAAGAGTTCATTGGCAACATATATGTAAAGGTGTTCACTAGTGCCATGTTGAATATCTAGATAAAACCATGTGCGCTTGTATAAGGTTGTAGTGAAACCTTTAGCCCTAGCATATTTCATTATTATTGCTAACTACATGAGCAAATTATAGTTCCTATTGTAATTGCATCAAAGATGTTTTTGGATAAGAGATTTAATGCCTTATAGAATACGTGAAGAACTAGGACCCCGATATTCACCACACATGTGGCGCAATGGACACCCGAACACACGATTCTTCCGGTCGTACCCAGGAGTCAGCCCACACGACCTTGTGTGGGCGAACATTAAAACTGCCCACACGTTCGGGAGCAGCTACGACGGCCTGCACGCCGAACCAACAACAACTACTCACCCACATCCCGTGAGCGCGAACGCGTGTGTAATTAACTATAGTTGCCATGTAATTAACTATAGCTGTCATGTCTAATTAATTGTAGTTGCCATGTGTGATTAACTTGAGTTGCCATGTATCATTAAATATAGTTGTCATGTGAAACTAATTGGAGTTGCCATGTGTGGTCAAACCATAGTTGCCATGTATGGTCAACTATAGTTGTCATGTGTTATTAGTTAGTTGCCACGTGTGGTCAAACCATAGTTGTCATNTATGGTCAACCATAGTTGCCATGTGTGATTAACTAGTTGCCACATATGCATAATTGTAGTTGCCATCTAGCACGGTGCGAGCGTCGTGCGGACGAGGAGCAGTTTCACTGCACGGCGACGCGAGCAACCGTGCGCTAAGGATTGACCGTCGTCCGTTCAGGTAAGAAGAAGTTCACCCACACGACACTGGGTGCTGGCGTGGCTCCGTACCTAGATGGCAACTGCTGCAAGATTTGTGCAAATCAAAGCGAACGGTGATGAATGCGTTTGGGCGAAGTTGGTAAGTGCCACACGTGTGGGCGTTATCATTTAGAAGAACTAACCATTCCACCATGTCATGGTGGCGCCCCGAGAAATTGGTGATGATCGGAGGTGGCGCGATGAAGCGGAAAGGAGGTGTCGTAGCGACTGTTGCTAGTCGCTTACGGGGCACGTTGGACCGTAGCTGGGAATTGTCATCCCGGGCGTCTCATGGCCTTCCTCACGTTGGTGTGGGCGTGGGCACGGTCAGGCGACAGGCCGATGCCTTAGCGCCGAAACGGTAGGCTGCGGGATCGTAGTGGCACATGGGGTGCCCGAGGCGGTCGTAGGCAACATGGGAGGGGCTCTTAGGGGGGTACTCCATTTGTGCAACGGTTATGAGCGAAGGAAAGGACGGTGAAGCATGATAATTACCTTTTTTTTAAATAATAATGATGATTACGATGATGATGATTATTTTTTTATCTCTATCTCTATATACTACTTAAAGAGGAACAGCGTTCATTTTTCTGCCAGTCGGAGTGCTGCGTCCAACTATATATCCTTTTCTTAAGCATCATTTCTTGAAAAAATGTCTTAATTGTTTCACTTTTTATTGCCTTCTCAAATAATCTTGCAGCAGTTGTCATGTATGGTGAACCATAGTTGTCATGTGTGATTAACTAGTTGTCACATATGCACAACTGTAATTGCCATCTAGCACGGTGCGAGCGTCGTGCGTGCGAAGAGCAGTTTCACCGCACGGCGACGCGAGCAACCGTGCACTAAGGATTGACCAGGGTCCGTTCGGGCAAGAAGCAATTCACCCACATGACGTTGGGTGCTGACGTGGCTCCATACCTAGATGGCAACTGCTACAAGATTCGTGCAAATCAAAACGAACGGTGATGACTGCGTTTGGGCGAAGTTGATAAGTGCCACACACACTTGTGGGCGTTATCATTTAGAAGAACTAACCACTCCTCCATGTCGCGGTGGTGCCCCAAGAAATTGGTGATGACCGGAGGTGGCACGATGAAGGGGAAAGGAGGTGTCGTAGCGACCGTTGCTAGTCGCTTCCGGGGCGCGTTGGACCGTAGCTGGGCATTGTCATCCCGGGTGTCTCATGGCCTTCCTCCACGTTGGTGTGGGCGTGGGCACGGTCGGGTGATAGGCCGATGCCTTAGCGCCGCAATGGTGGGCTGCGGGGCCGCGGTGGCGCATGGGGTGCCCGAGGCGGTCGTAGGCAACATGGGATTACTCCATTTGAGCAGCGGTTATGCGTGAAGGAGAGGGCGGCGAAGCATGATAATGACCTTCTGTTAATAATAATAATGATATCTCTATATACTACTTAAAAAGGAATAGCGTTCCTTTTTCTACAAGCCAGAGTGCTGTGTCCAACCGTACATCCTTTTCTTAAGCATCATTTCTTAAAAAATGTCTTAATTGTTTCACTTTTTATTGCCTTCTCAAATAAACTTTAGTTTTCTTCGATAAGCAAATAACTGATTACAAAATAATGCAATATATTTTGGTAGGTATATCACGTGTAGGATTTGGTAGTATTTAATTACACAATCATATTAATATGGACATGTAGTCACCGGATAACATACTAGAATATATATATATACCGTTACCGCACACGGACATACACTTAATAGTAATACCCTACAAAAAAATCCTAGTAATAATAATCTCTACCTAATAATAAAGCAAATAATGCTTCTGGTCGTACGTCAATTAAATTAGTCCTGAAGTTGGCGAGAATTACCCGCTATGCCACCCAAGTCAAAAAACGGTTCGTTATGGGCCGTTTAATTTTGTTTGTATAGAGTGCAACCTCTATGTCAACACAGTGATGGACCTAGCCCAGTGGCCGATGCGGTTACTCCTTACTTCACAATTAGGAGGAGACCTGAGTTCGACTCTGGCACCACCCTCTATTTATTTTGCTTCATTTTTTGTGTAAATTCAAATGCTTTTAAAACATTCATATCTTTTAAATCCTAACTCCAAATCTAACATGTTATATATGAAAATCGCTCAGAAAAATATGAACATTTTAAATATGTTATTATTTTGCATGTTACTTTCTAGAATAAAGTTTATTGTCCAATCTTAATTAATACCTTATCTATATTGGTTATTTTGGAAATGCCTATTACACATGTTTCTTGTCTCATTTAACTTGAGTAGATATAATAGTTTAATGCTCTCACAAAAGATAAAGTTGACACTATAGCGGATGTTGATTCGAGAAAGTCATGGATGAACCCGGGTACATATGAACCCACTTTAGAAAACACACTTTGAAATGATTCGATTTTTTTGACATTACAAAACGTGTTGAAAGTACATTTTTGAAAAAACGGGTTCATATGTACCTAGGTTCAGAACGTCCACACTCATGTTGATTCCTACTAGCTACCATATGCTAAAGGTTACAATAGATACATAGTCATCTTATTTCCCATCGTGCACAATAACCAATCAATATTTCCCATCGTGCACAATAACCAATCAATATACGGTGATGTACCCTAAACTGTTGATACGAGGTTTATGTAAACAAGTGGATTAATGTTGACCTTCATATTTATTTAAATTGTGCCCACAAAGATTTTAGAAAACACATTGAGTACACTTAAAAAATCATGCAGTCATTACATTTTTACGTAACACTACTTATCATGTTGTTTATTGTCAAAGGATTTGCAAATATCGTCCAATATGTATAAGGGGGTGATTTTTTTTCCGTTGCAACGCACGGGCATTTTTGCAAGTAATATTATTCCCCGCACCTGCTCCCGCAAAAAGAAAGAGAGAAAAAATGCGTTTATGCGCTCTTTGCGCGGCCAGTGCCTAAACCGATTCCTTCGGGTGACCTTTTTTTCTCCTTCCGCCTAGAACGAACAGTTCGTAGCTAGATCGAGCAACGCGAGCGAACACGCAGAAAGCGCTTGGCAACCCTGCGATCACAGCGGATTCGGCGCAATCTCGATCTCAGCACGCGGCGCACGCCGGCCGGCCGGCCCGTGGACGCCCGCGGCGGATGCGTGCGTGCAGCCTAGGGCCGCTGCTTGGCTCTAGCAGGAAACGCAGACGCACGCATGGAGGGCGACGCCGGGACAGTGCGTGCGCACGCGCCGAACGTGCCTGGGTTTTGCCGGAAACGCTGAGGCAACCCGAGCTGTGAGGGACAACTATGACACTTGTGCCGTTGCGACCCGCGCGCGACGAACGTGCCTGGGTTTTGCCTGAAACGTTGAGGCAACCCGAGCTTTGAGAGACAACCATATGGGACTTGCCGCTAGTACATAAGAGCTTTGGTTTATGCTATCCGTTCATGGATTAATTTGTGCGGTGCAATTCATCTAGAGTAAGCTGAAATTAACTGTCCACTACACAGTTTATTCTAAAAGTCTATCCAAATTTATTTATTTAGAAACCTATTAATTATTATTATTTTGAGGGGTAGAAGCCTATTAATTAAGACTTGATAAATAGATTTCTAAAAAAAAGGAATTTTTGGTTGGGCTTGTAGAATAAGCCGAATAGGGAAAAGCTTGTTTTAAAAGCCCAAACAAACTACCAATAAGTTGTCGTCGTCGAAAATGCATCCTTCGTATGTTTTATTTGAAATATTTCAATATAGATTACGTACGGACTAAAATAACTTAATAAAAACACTAGAATGCGCTTATACTTTAAAATTAGAAAAACTTAAAACAGCTTAGGCCATTTTCAACGATAATCCGCAAATTTTTCCCTGCATCCATCCGCGGACAGGGGACCAGTCAGCGGACACGGATACGGGATGCCGCCATCCAACCGAAGCTGCATATATTTTGAGAACAGTTCAAACTAACCAGACGAAATTCGTGTAAACACGGTCGGATTTCATATAAACATGAGGGATTTCATACAGACACGATGGATTTTTATTAGGTTTCGAACATTTAGAACAAAAAACCCGTTCTGACCCGACCCTAAACCTATCCTACGGTGGCGGCTGGCGTCCTTGCCCTTGTCGTCCTCCATCCGTCGTCTCCACGGGCACCAGCGATAAGACTGATGAAATAAAGATGCGGTCTACGGTGAGGAAGAGTAGAACACGGGAGACGACTGGCCCACATGGGACACAAGGCCCTGGCTCCTCCTGTGCCCTACTCATCCTCGGAGGAATCCATGCCTTGTCTGTCGCTGGTGAACGTGAGGCCCACGGGGAGATGGTGGCGCCGGCATTGTCGTCGTCGAACTAGCCCGCCCGATAGTTCATCGGCGGGGCGTAGGAGGCGCACCTAGCGTTGTTTCCATTCGCGATCGCCTACAGCTGCGCCTCGGCGGCCGCTTCCTGGCGAGCGGCGGCTTGAGTGCGGAGGGCGTCGTACATGGCACACTGCTCCTCGACGAATTTCGGGTTCGCCGCGACCATGGCCGCCAGGGCCTCCTTGCTCGCGCGCTTGCCGTCGATCTGGCCCAAAGCCAGCTATGATACTCCAGCTCCCCTTCTAACGCCGAAGTAGGTGCTGGCGCAGACTCCACCTCCGTCATGGTAGTGTTGTAGTGCGCCTGCATCTGCTTCATGGTGAAGCCGGAGTGTACATGAGGCGTGGGAGCCGGGGTGGTGTCGTCGAAGCCCGCCTCCATCATGGTGTCGTCCTTGTCGTCGGAGACCTCGGGCGAGCTGGTCGGCAAGCCGACCTTGATCCGCCTGGCACGGCGGCTCTGCCAGGCGACGGCAAGGACGACCACCGAGTGCTCCATATCCTTGGAAAGGCTATCCCACGGAGGTTCGGCGCTTGTTGTCATGGCCGATGCAGTGCAAGGTAGGAGGATGGGGAACGGCTTGTGTTGTGGAGTGGATAGTTGGGTGTGGCCACCTTTAAATAGCGGTTTTCGGTGAGGTCACTCGTCTTAGGTGCATCCATGCGCGACGCCGGAGTGGGTTTCTCGGTGGGCGAGCCTACTTAATGGTGGCATACGGACTGAAGGGACACTGAATGGGCGTGGTAGATATTCGTCTCATATCGTCCCATCCAGTCACACGTCTCCGGCATTGAACAGGCGCGAACACCAGAGACGCGTCGCGGACGGCGCCCACGGCCGGCGCGCTGCTTCAATGGCGGAGGTAGTGATAGGTCGCGTACACCCTACACCGTCTTCAATGTGGAGTGGCATGCTCTATAGCGGCATGAATGCGGGCAGCTGGCGCCGGGCGGGAATGCGCGGGTGAGCCAGGAGGGGTTTGGGTGGGCCAGGGCGGTCAGAAGCGGGCATGGGAGTGGTCCGAACTCCCGCAAAGCCCCCTCCCCCCACGTTTGTCTCCGATTTTCAGGAGAAAGTACGTCCGGACCGTGCCGCGGACCGATACAGGACCGCGTTGGATGGCTTCCGCGGTACGAACGCATGCGGGAGGTTTGCGGGTCGGCGTTGGAGATGCCCTTACTACTTCTAATGTATCAATATATAAAACGTTTGTTGGTATTACTTAGGGCACAAAAAACGTCTTATATTTTTTTACAAAGGGGTCAGTTTTGTGTGTGTGTGTGTGTGGGTAAGGAGTAAAATGCACAAAACCATCACATTCGTGTCACACAAAGCAAAAAAAATCATCAGTTTAGAAAACGTGGCATTTTGCACCGCACTGTAAATTTGACCATGGCTCATTTTGACCTGGCAAATCGGTCGCGTGGCGAGTTGTAGAGGGCACACGAGTAACGGTCGTTGACGGCTGGTCCGACCGCGACGGTCAGAAGTTCCCGTAAAGGAAACAATGGTCCTCACTCTCACTCTCACTCGCTCTCCTCTCTCCCATTTGTGTAGCCACCGCTCAACCTAGTTGTCGGGCAGCAATGGCTTCTTGGAGAGATTTGGAGTTCAGCAACAAGGAGGAGTTGACCTACACCGGCATGGACATGGATTTGAGAGTTAGGGTTTGGGTATTAGGGTTTCCACTGATATTTGAGATCCTGCCTTCTCTGCCTCTCCTCTGTGGCTAATGCTTCTTAGCAATGAAGGAAAATCCCGAGACCATTGTTGATGCTTCCTTCTGTGGGTCAGCTACTGATCTAGACAAGGAATGCATGCTTCACCACTTTAGAGCCAATAATTTTTTTTTTGCATTCGATGGCAAAGACACATTTAGAAGATTTTATGGTTGTGGTAAGTAGGTACTTTTTATGGTCTTCCTCTTTAAAAACTAAATTTGTTGTGTAACAGAATCTGCTCTGCAATTGAATGTGCTCTAGTGTTAAGTAGTTAACTGAATCTTGCAGGTCTAATGAATTTGTTCTGTGTGAATAGCCTGGTGTTAAGTAGCATGGTGGTAAGTAGTCAACGGAATATTTAGTCTCATTGATTATGTTTTGTGTAAACTAGATAAGTAAAGTTTTGTGTCCAGTCTCTAGCTGACTTTTTTTGACATGATCTTGTAGGACATATGAAGGACTAACCATTATAAAACATATGAAGGACTAACCATTCCTCCATTCCATGGTTAGGACAATTCCTTATGGCTTCTTTCATTCAATCCCACGCAAGAGCTAGTGGCTCATGATCTTCCTGCTTGAAACATGTAATCTCATAACTAAGTTGCATAATTTTTGCAGGTGGACAAAAGTTAGATAAAAATTTACTAAAACAATCATCCCAAGAAGTTATACCGCCTCTAGGTAAAGCTAGAAGCCATTCTTTTGCTTTTCCTCTCAAAGAGAAAGAATATAGACGCAATTTCAAAGCGTCAGGGTCATAATCTCTAATCTGTATAATGTTGCACAGTTCGGTAAAATTATGCAAGTGCATACCGGCATCTCTAGAAGCAGAGCCTCCAAATTTATCATGTTGAACCATGGAGAGTAAGTTTGGTTTTCTCTCATACTCATCGGTAACAACTTCAGGTTATGCTATGGGTTCACACATAAAGTTATTGCTAGGAGTAGCAAAACTTCCAAGATTACGAGCCATGATAATATTTTTGCGGGTTTTCAACTGACAAGACTTGCAACAAAAAGTAAAACTAAAATTTAACAAAATCTAAAAGTAAAACTTTAACAAAAACTCTAAACACAAAGACTAGGAACACTCAACTCCCCCTCGGCAACGACACCAAATAGGCTTGATTACTTCCTTTGGTGATGCGGAAATGGAGTAGAAAGGATTCTCGCCTATTTCCCCAGAGGTGACCCTGAGTTATCGAACCCACGGGAGGAAGGCCCCCTAGACGCTAGAGTCTCAAGCAAGCTTTTGTTAAAGAACAATTCCAGTTTATTATAGTGTTCAAAAATATCCCTAGCCTCTTGTACTATATAGTCAAATTCATGCATGAGAA
>CBMN010754868.1:1904-14088 GCA_000582825.1 Hordeum pubiflorum
GGGGTCGATGCGGGCCAGTGCGGGCATGTTCGGGCTCTCCCATATCCATCTCATATTTAGGCTGGATATGAGGGATGTCGGCCAGCCTTGACGTTTGAGGCCGGTTTGAAAGACCCGTCTGGGTTGATTTTTCGTGACCGGGCGTTTGAGACGGGTACGAACGGTCCAGCTATAGATGTTCTAGCTATGCACAGTTTCAAAATGGCCACATAAAAACGTTTTTTTTTAACACAGTACAGACACAAGCGTCCATATATACACGCATACATTCATCCTTGTGAATGCATACATGCACACCCTATCCCTACGAGGAATAACGCAAGTATGCAGACTTAAAACCTGGTGGACAAGAAATATCACTGTTCCTCTAATCATTTAACCACGGCTTGGTTCGACCTAGAAAACGGTTCTAGAGTGCTAGCGTCATGGTTACGGGAGCTGTCTCGCAAAAGACACCAAGCCGTCCGTCCGTCGTGTGAGGCCTACTCTATATCCCGCGCCGCCGATCTGACGGATCACCTGCCCATCGATGCATGGGCTCGCTCGATACTCAGTACGCGGTCGGTGGCTCGATCGACGGGCGCGCGCACGACGCTGCATCCCGTGGACGGCGCTCGCATTGGCCGGCCAGACGCGCGCTCTGAGGCCCCGTCCGCCACCCAATGCCATGCCAGTATGCCACCGGCCGCGCGCGCACCGACAGAAATACTCCTAGTAGAGTACGAGCGCCGTCGTATGCACGTACACCGCTCCGTGCCCCCGTGCACCCGGGCGCGTGTGGTCGTTAGTTGCGATCGGTTAGGATAACCGGCTGGCCACATGCGCGCTCACGTCGAGACAATGCAGATAGTGAGATAGATCATGCATGTATCATGTACTCCCTCCGTTTTTAAATATAAGACCTTTTAAAGATTCCACTATGGACTACATACGGATGTATGTAGTTGTATTTTAGAGTCTAGATTCACTTATTTTACTCTGTATGTAGTCTATAGTGCAATCTCTATAAGGTCTTATATTTAGGGACGGAGGGAGTACGTATGGTCAAGGCCGGGATCAGGTCGCCAGATGCCATCCACAACGGAGTACGTACCACCAAATACTACGACCCAGCCAATTAAGTACCCGTCCCTAGAAGCTTAGGTACCACGTACCATGGGATCAGCCGAGATGATTAGCAGAGAGCAACGGCTCGTCGAACCGGCCAGCGTGGTCCAGAGTCCAGGCCAGGCCAGGCCAGGGCTACTCCCTGGTCTAGAGCGCTGGTTCTAGTGGCTTGTCGGTCTTCCTTTTTCCTTGACCAATGACCGGGCCGGGGACAAAACGTCTTGTGCCATGTTCTCGCGTCTTGGTTTCGTCCTTGGCTCAGGAGGGTGTGTACCTGCATTATGTACGCGCCATGCTTGTCGTTGTCGAGCATGTGTCGTCTAATGTCAGGTAGATTCGTACCATACGTACGTAGTCGACACCCGGGTCTCAACCAGCAGGATTCTCGATTTGATCATCTTAACAGACACAAAATAGTAGAGTAATGGTTATAGGATAGCTTGGTCGCAATGAGAAAATTACCACGGTCTGATTCTCTGCGAGAGATGCATGCACGTATCCAGTTCACATATGAGACTCGAGAAAGGCCGAAGAGATGAAAGAGAAAGGTAGCATGCGCGCGCGTGCAGCGCTTCTAGTTAATTGCAACTAGTTGTAGACGCTTTGAGAAACTGATGCGGCCGGCTCTCGTATGTGTCACAATGTGTGTCGGCATTCATCCAGGAGTTATGTGAAATTGCGGCAGCCATGTCGTCACCTATACTGTTGTGCTGTGGCCATTAGGTCACCATTCTAGGAAAGATCAAGGCTACCTGTAAGGAGGCGCTAGCTGCTGTTGGGGTGCATTCAACACACAGTGTACGCCCCCCTTCTTCGTCCCGGGCGATCACGAAACATGTTGACTCCAATTATTTAGAGATTGTCCATCACTATGCGCGTATAGAAAAGGCTAGAGAAAACATCTTTAGATGATACATTGGCGAGCAAGCGTATCCGACTTAAGTGGACTGGACCGGTTGATGTAGCGTCAATCATCATCACAAGTGGCCATCCAACTCGTAAAATGGCTATCTGACCCACATAACAGTTGTTAGGATGTACTCCCTCTGTTCCTAAATATAAGTCTTTATAGAGATTTCACTATTGGACTACATACGAATGTATATAGACATGTTTTAGAGTGTAGATTCACTCATTTTGCTCCGTATGTAGTCATCTATTGAAATGTCTAAAAAGACTTNNNNTTAGGAACGGAGGGAGTAAAATATTGACCAAAACAGGCCATGTTGGCATTTTAGCAAGTTTGATGAGCTAAGCTATACGAGCATTTTCAATGTTGGATAACAAAAGTAAGTGCAAAACACCCAGAGTTTGGGATTGCGGGTGAATTTTACTCATTACACACCACCTAGGCGTGTGAGTCCTTTTCCCAATTTGGACAATTTCTTGCCTTATTGATAGAGATTATGACGGTATGTTCATGGTATATGGTCATTTCGTTCATCAGAAGCATGGTTGCTCATACTATACGCTCCCTTCTTCGTCCTTGTGATCACGAAAGATGTTGACTCCAATCATTTGGAGATTATCCATCACTATACACATATAACGAAGGCTCGAGAAAACATTTAGGTGAGACATGTGCGAGCAAGCATATCAGAAAGAGGTGGAGTGGACCGGTTGATGTAGCATCATTCATTATCACAAGTGATTACCGTTAAGAAAAGAGAGTAAATTTTTCTCATCCATGCTCTAGTTGCATGACATGCCCACATTGATCAACCACCTCGTCAAATGGCAATCTAACCCACATAACAATGGTTAGGATGTACAATATTGTCCAAAACATGCCATGCTGGCATTTTAGCAAGTTTGATGAACTAAGCTATACGAGCATTTTCAAAGTTGTGTAACAAAAGTAGGTGCAAAACACCCAGGGTTAGGGACTGCAAGTGAATTTTTCTTATTACACACCAGCTAGGCATGTGAGTCCTTTCCCCAATTTGGACAATTTCGTGCCTTATTAATAGAGATTGCACGGTATGTTCATGTTATATGGTCATTTCGTTCATCAGAAGCATGGTTGCTCATACTATACACTCACTTCTTCATCCTTATGATCACGAAACATGTTGACACCAATCATTTGGAGATTGTTTATCACTATACACATATAAAGAAAGCTCAACAAAACATTTAGATGATACATGTGCGAGCAAGCATATCCCAATTAAGTGGAGTGGACCGATTGATGTAGCATCAATCATCATCACAAGTGATTTCTCGTAAAAAAAAGAGCATATCCGAATTCAGTGTCCGGTTGATGTAGTGCAATCATCATCATCACAAGTGATTTCTCGTAAGAAAGAGAGAGTAGTAGTTTTTGCTCATCGTCACTCCCAATTGCATGGCATGCTCACACCAGTTACCCAACTCCAAAAATGGCGGTCTTGCCCACATAACTTTTGTTAGGATGTACAGTATTGTCTAAAAGATGCTATGCCACTTTACTAAATTCGGTGAGAAACACGAGCATTTCTAAACTTGGATAACAAAGGCAAGTGCAAAACATCAGGGATTAGTGACTATGAGCGAATTTAACTCATTAAACACCACCTAGGATTGTGTATCCTTCCACCAATTTGAGGCAGTTTCTTGCCTTAATAGTAGAGCTTATTGTGGTATGCTCATGGTGTATGGTTCTTCCGTTCACTAGAAATAGTAAGGTTGCTCACATTACACACCCCCTTCTTCGTTCCAGTAATAACGAAAGATGTTGACTCCAATTATTGTGAGATTGTCTATCACTATACATGCATAGCGAAGAATGAAGAAAACATGTAGCCGATAAAAGACAGAGCAAACATATCCTGATTTCGTGGACCATTTGATGTAGAGACAATAATCATGAGTGATTTCCTATAACAAGAAAATGTTTTAGTCACTCACTCGACTTGCTCAACATGTTAAGTTTATCATCAAACACTGAAATGGCCACCTAAATATGTGCAACAATATCTTGTTAAATTGCTATGATGGACCCACAAAAAAGATGCCATGCTAGCAATAATAGTAAGCACAACTTCTGGGTTTAAGGACTACAAGTGAATTGAACTCATCACACCACCTAGTCCTTCCCGTAGTTCCTTTTGCAAATGTTTCAATTGTATATGTGTTTCTAACATAAAATGTAGTATGTTTTATATACCTCAACCTGTTTTGGTGTACTGAAAGTATACGGTGCTTCCACTCATCATAGTAGTATGACTACTCAAAGTATACACCCCCGTTCTCCATCCCGGCAATCACAAAATATGTAGATTACAATCATTTCAAAATTGTCCATCACTATACACGTATAGTGAAGGATGAAGAAAACATTTACACGATAAAGACCAAGCGAGCATATCCAAATGTGGTGGACCAGTTGATGTAGAGCCAATCATCACAAGTGTTTTTTGCAATTCTCATAAAGAAAAAGAGAGAGTAAGTTCTAGTCGTTCTCGCTAAGCTTACACGCCATGCTCACTTTGGTTATCAAACTATGAAAATTGCCATCTACTCACATAAATTTGGGAAAGATGTCCAATAATATCTAAATAGTTCCACTTTACATCATAATTTTTTGACTCCCGAGTCGAGTGAAATCAACCAGCCAAAAAGTCAACAAAATAAGAAGTGAAAAAAAAAAATCAAGAAACTTATTCTGTAACACAACAACCATTAGCATGTTATAAAACACGAAGTTTCATTCAACCAAAAAAAAAGGAAAAAATGCATGAGAATTACACAAAACAAATTCAATAACACAAAAAAAAATTGCACATTACAAGAGCACAAGTTGTGCATCCTGAAATGTGCCGCTGGTGTATATAAAGTGCAAATGACCAAACTAAAGTTGTAAACATAGAAAAATATCAAAACACATTTAGTTGGACAAATAATTATTTTGCAGTTTTTAAGTACATCCAAGTGGTGCATACATTAAATGCAACAAACATTTTTATAACCGAAACATACAAGTCAAAGAAAGAAAAATATATAGCTACACATTACAAATACAATGTTTGTACATGTTTGGATTGTGAAACTGTGTATATTAATAATCCACGATGGAGAACAAAAGAGAAACGGTTGATTTCGGCAAAAACAAAGATCAATTGATTGAAATCACATTTTTTTAACAAGACAAAGAAGAAAGGGGTTTAATTACTATAACTGAATTTTAATCATCGCATCACCCTAGCCGCAAGTGCTTCCACGAATTAGAGATATTTTTTTGCTTTATCGATAGAACATACAATTCATTTTGCAAGTGTTTCGTTTCTTGGTTCATTTGATATTATTATTTTGAATAAATGGGGTTGATTTCACTAAGAGAAACCATGAGAGATTCTGATATAGACAACTCAAAAGAAAACAATGTAAAACCATATTGCTGAAAGCTAGACTACCATCATCGGTAGTCATAGGACGCATCCCAGAAACCACATACAACTAAACGAAGTTCCAGACGTTGCAAAAGCAGAACACCTATGACAATTAAGTCTTACAAGTTTGACATAAAGCAAAACATGAAACATAGGCCGTGTTTGGTTCCCGTCCCTCTTTTCACGTTTTCTGGAACCTGACACGGTAGAGCCCGCACAAGGGAATGCATACTATGAGCCAAGTTCTGTAACGTGTTTGTTTGGTCACCCACAAAACCAGCGTGCAGCAGTATCACACCGTGTAAATTCCACTGACATGAGTCTCCATTTGAGGAAACGACCGATTTGAGTGTTCCTCTCAGGTAAGGCTAAGGGCTGCTTTGAGTTTCATGTGGCCTTGTTTCTCTCTGTGACACATCCAACCAAACATCTCGGATTATTCCCCCAGAGCCCGCATGGTTGTTTTGCTAGCAACCAAACACGACCGTAACAAAGGAGGTAGAAACATGACAGGGATGACAAAGATCCTCAGTGAAGAAGCAATTTAGCTGAAGATGCTGAGGCAGCGAAGGTAGCAACCACCAGATGCCATTTGAAATGGCAAAACATATGCTGTATGTCTGCGCTGCTTCTGCTTGGATACTCTAGTAACTATAAGTACCAATACATGTCAAAAACCTGTCAGTGCATGATTGGGGGCATCATGAAGACGGATCCAATGATGGTAGTTGGTGGATTTCTGTAATGGGAACTGTTGCCCCGTACAGTCCAAATGATTATCCTACTAACCAGTTTTCTCGATCGTCCTCGCGAGGCAGATGGTTAGCCAGCCAATGGCCATGGCGTGAGCCTGTTGGAAACGCTTGTTAATTGGGCAGGACCAGCATGGCCTACGTGGAGTTCGGTTCATGGCGCCGTGCAGTGACCAATCGGCATCTCCGGCTCCAGCGCTTGGCATTTCTGCGCTCCACACAGTTTGTTTTTATATTCTGGCTCTCGTCCGGCCCTTCTCCCCCACACACAGCTTGGGACGACCCTATACGAATCTTCCAGCGTCCCTAGATGTTCCCTGCACGAACGAGTTGAGTAGCCAAATGATATGCCTACAGTCCTTGAACTCCTGCACCCATGGCACTAATACAGAAGCACACAGACATATTTTCAAGTAAGCTTATGTTTGTTGGTTACTACACTGTTTAAGAACACATTTGTAAGCAAGGCACTGTTTGTTGGTCACTGCTTAACAATGCCTATCTGTTTTATTTTTTCCAGTTTTGCCAGTTCTAAATAAACCGAGATTCTTAAGTTCCAAACGATTCAGACCGGTATAATTAACTTTTGTTCAGTACGATGAGCAACTTGTATTTTTCTGCACCTGGGTGAAAGCCTGCGAGTCACACTTTTCAGTGCAAACCCTAAACCCTAAAACCGGGTAAGAAAGTGCGAGCTACACTTTTCACTAAACTAGAATTTTACTCTCCCGAATTGATTGACATAGATGCACCGTAAAATCCAATTTGCATTCACAAACCAAGCAAGCCTTGTCCGTCGACACACTATATAGTTAATCAATATAATCCCTGCATGATTATGCAGTACGAGACACTGACGATCGCTTAATCTATCCTAGACGATGCCCGTGCATGTGTGCTCAGCATGCAGCATGCAGATCTAGGGAAACCTCCACACTCCCCCATGTGTAAGCCCGGCGCACCCAGTGCAGACAGAATCCAGAGGCCACACAACTAAACTAATCCTACCACCAACAGAGCAAATAAACAAGCATTTACTAGATCGATGGATGGATCGACCGGTCGATCTCGTACGTACCATGTCCAACGGCCCAAGCCCACGCCCAATTGAGCCGCACGTCTACTACCGCTCGCTATACAGTGCTCACCTCGGCTGCAACTGTCACTGAATACCACCGCTCATTACCAGTGGCAGTGGGAGTAGAGTGGCGCTGGCGTTCTCCATGCCTCACCACGTCGTCTCTCCCTGTCACACATTTACAGCCCTCGCTTTCTAACTAGCTCCCTCCTCTTCCTCCCTCCTACCACCTGCTAAGCTAGCTAGAGCTTCCTCCCCTCTCTCATCGCTGCGCGGCTACTCACCTCGTCTTCCTCGCGCTGCTAGCTAGCTGCTTCTCGGCCCGCTATATATAGCTCTCGCCTCGGCTGCTGCTGCCACTCACCTGCACCAGAAAGCAAGCAACAAGCTACCGGCTACACTCACCCAACTGTTAGTCCGCTACTGGCTAGCTAGCTGCGTGTGTGCACTCTCAGGTGCAGCTCGATACGTACGTACATAAGCTATCTAGCGCGGGCTGTGAGCGAGCGACCGAGAGAGCATGTCGTCGAGCAGCCGGAGGTCACGCGCGCGGCGCGCCGGGAGCTCGCCGTCGATCTCTGAGGAGCAGATCTCCGAGCTGCTGTCCAAGCTGCAGGCGCTGCTCCCGGAGTCCCAAGCTGGCAATGGCGCTCACAGGGTAAGTACCACCAACCCGAACTGGCAGCAGCTGCTTTTCCGTGAATAGTCAGCCGACCGCGACCCGCGAGTGCAGTGTGCAACCGTGCATGGCCATGGCCGGACTCACCGAGAGTTAAGCTTCGTGTCGTTGCAGGGCTCGGCGGCGAGGGTGCTGCAGGAGACGTGCAGCTACATCCGGAGCCTGCACCGGGAGGTGGACGACCTGAGCGAGACGCTCTCCGCGCTCCTCGCCTCCGACGCGGTCACCGCCGAGCAGGCCGCCGTCATCAGGAGCCTCCTCATGTGACCCGCCCTCCGTCCGTCCATCCATCGGTCGGTGCTGCTGACACACGCCTACCAAGCTCTCCGCCGGTCGGCGCATGCGCACCGTCGCCATTGGATCATACTACGAGCGAGCGAGCTAGCATGCCTGATTGGCTAGTGTGCAAGCTAGTGTACGTACGTACGTGCAAGCCTTTTTTCCTCGAGGTTTTTGCATTTGCTTGGTCAATTAATCTGCTTGATTAGTTTGGATTGGATTGCGAGAGGTTTGCAGCCAGCAACATGCATGGCTGGACAGCAATTAGCAATGATCTATCGGTGGTTTTAATTACTACACGAGATGCTGGCACTGTGCGGTACACTGCCAGTATCTATCTAGCTTAGCCAGTAGTAGTAGAGCGAGCGAGCTGTCTAGGCTTTGGCATCACGCTGCTGTACGCTGAAAGGCTAATGCGTGTTGTCTAGAGCTTTGTTGATTAGTTTGGTACTTAATTAATTGACCCTTGATTAAGATCGGTCGCTTGTTTTCCTGATTATGGGCCACGCTTGATAATTGCAGCTAGCGCTCTTGGATGTATGCATACGTGTGTTGTGTCTTGTGTCTTGTGTGTGTGTATAGTACTACTCAAATAGTGTGTTGTGTACGCTTTATCATCCTAGCTCATTAATTTTGGAGCACAATTAGATATCTCGGGCCGACGATTTGTACGCCCCGAGGAACTTGCCTCAAGAAATGAATATTAGGACATGTTTGGTTCATCACTAACTTTGCCACAACTCATGTACACAATTATGTTGAACTTCTGCTGGTTTCTAGCGACCAAAGCCTAAGCCTATGACATACGGACCATGTAGCTAGCGTGTGGCAATATTTGACACAAAACTCAGCGGATGACATGCGGACCATGTAGCTAGCTAGCGTGTGGCAACCTTAGACTACAAACCAAACATGCTCTTAACGTTGTTACGGTCCTCCTTTACATGACGTTGACGTACGTACTTGGGCTGAATTGAATGGAATTAATCTGCAGCTAGCGTACGTGAACAAACTAATGGCTGAGTTATCCTCTGCCGAGTACCACCAGTGTGTGCTGCTATGCACGTACTGACTCAACTCAGCACCAGGCAAATTAATGGCGACTTACATTACTGTAGTCGTACGTGCACAGACAGACAGTGGTACAGGGAAATAAAGTTGGCGGGCGAACATTTCGAACGGGCCTTCAATCAGGCCTGCGGGTACCGTACTTCGTGTTTACATTCATTGTGAATTTGTGGTCGATGAGTTGAATGGCCGGAGAAAATGTTTGTGCCGGAACAATGGAGAAATATCTGCGTGTGCCGCACGTCCTGGGCGCGCGCGTAGGTGCGGTGCGCCGGTGCCGAGATGTGTGTATAGGGATGTCGATGGACGTTGATGCACACGGGGGGTGGGGGTGCATGGACCATCTAATGATAACGCGACGTAACGTAACGGGAGGGGGAGGCAGGAAATCAAAGGCACACGTGCCGTACGCCCATGACCACAACCGTGCAACTAATCAAAGGGGTATGTACATCGACCTGCCCGTCCGGCCTGATGCTGGATTAGGTTTAGGACCATGCAGGCAGGCCGGGTAGCAAGATGGTGTCGCGGAAATTCCAAATCCAGCATGTTCTGTGTGGATGATATTGAGTGTTTTTGTTTCTCCGAACCATGCAGATGCAGGAGAGGTGCATATGTATTCATTAAGGAAAGAAGAGGGTGCATCGTCAGAAAAGGCACGACCAATACAAAGTCAGAACGGCATGGCTTAAAGATCACCTGTCAGAGAGTAGGCGATCCACAACCCTGAGACAACCAAACTCAAGCTAACTAGGCCAAAGTAAGAGTACAAGTGTAAGACTCAAGGCCAGAAAGCATGAATTTTCGTTCTGTCTTTGGTGGGTAAACCGTAAACAGTGTTGGGCCGGACCCGATCCAAGCAGCTCTTCTGTGGTTATTTGAGCTCTGCAGAACTTGTTATCCAAGAGCAACTACCTAAAGAATATACCATTTGAGGGAGCCTCGTAAAGGATATTTTTGTGGGCTGAGAGCGTGTCAAGTGGTGCGTCCAGCTGTCGCCACGTGACACGTACTGAGCGCTCTATTTGGATTTTTTTTTTTCAATACATGCTTTTCGGTTTTTAGATGAGTTTATCATGGTATTTTTTAGCTTTTCGGTTTACACCTGGTTTTTCGTAGGTTTCGCAAAAAGATAATTTGTTCTTCCACGAGACACATAGATTTACTTTTTATTGAGGCATAGATTTGCTTTCACAAAAAATATAGTTGTGCTTCTTAAAGAAAAATCATGAATTTTACTTTGCTTATTGGAGGGACATATGCGCTTTTGGGAGAAGTACAATTGTGCTTCTCGGAAAGGGCAAACATCCATGAATTTTTTTGCATGATTTTTTTTGTTGCTTTCATCAGAAGCACAACTGTGCTTCTCGGAAAACAAAGCAAATTCGTGAGATCTGTGCTTCTCCAAAAGGAAAAAGAGTGAAAAAAAAATCATGCTTCCGCCCCGGATTTTTTCGTGAAATAAATGTTAGTCGAAACCTACTAACATGAGATCTTGACGCGAGAAATTCAACGGCAATTTGTACGCACAGTTCAAGAGATAAAACATTTTAAAAAAACAAATCGACGGGAAAAAGCAAAACTCTCAGGGTGTACATACAGTGTGTCGCTTGTCAGCCCCTGAGAAGGTGAATGTGAGCTTTGCAAGAGTTACCTTAACTAGTGATTTCGTCGTTACCTGCTCATGTTTTTTAAGACAATCTCGTGAAACTTTTATTTAACGTGTCATAATGTTTGTACGGAGGAAAGTAAGATCATCCGGATTACGTAATCAAACATGACGGCCAGCCCAATCATGCTTCACTAAATTGTATCTGCTCATGTTGTTGTACTGCGCGGTACTCAGGGCCAGGGCCTGTTTTGGTCCGATACCGTTGTCTCTTGGACTTTCTTTCCGTGTCATCACGGTCCACGGCCCACGCTAGCATTTTCTCTGTGTGTCCACCCGAGCGAAGGATGCGAGGATATGCACGCGACGAACGACGAGTCGATGGCGTAGATCATCAGTGACCTATAAGCTGTAGCTACAATCCTACAACGTTTACTTGGCCGTGATGATCTCCCGAGTGCTGTGGAAACGTAACTAAAACGTCGATCTTCTGGCCATGCATGTGTTTCCTTTGTACTGACTGCGTACGGAAGACGTAGTATTTATGTACTTGATCGAATTGATCACGGATAAATTAGAACTTGGAAAGGTGAGCCGATCGATCGAAGGGTAGAGCAAATAACACGCAAAGGCGAATGTGTACTGCAGCATCTCGATACTGTACCTAATGTTGTAGCCATGATTTAGTCCACATCACCTGACCGGTCGAGATACATAGCGTTGGTGAGAATTCAAGGCGCTCATAGACAGAGAGGAGTATGCAATCAACCATATTTGCCGCTCTCAGAGCATCTCCTGACGTGAACAAACCCGTGGTTGGATGGTTAGAGGGATTGTGGTATCCCTAGCCCACCAGGGTTTTAAATCCTGATGTCGCATTTATTTCTGGATTTATTTCAAAAATTTCGACGATGCGCATTCAGTGGGAGGAGACGTTCCCGTCGACGACGAAGTGACTACGATGACTTTGTAAATTTCAAGATAATATGCCGGCTCAGTCTCTCGGAGGTGCTCATAGGGGTAGGGCGTGCGTGTGTGCATTCATAGGGGTGAGTGTATGCGCGTGTATATGAGCGTTTGCGTCTGTACTGTGTTAAAAAAAGAGCATCTTCGGACAAATCCGGCCCCCTATACGTCCGCGGACACATTCGGGCGGCCCCTCATATTTCGCTCCCCACATTCACATACACTAGTAGAAAACAGGGCTTCTGTGCCGGTCCGTGCGGGCCTTTAGTGCCGGTT
>CBMN010754877.1:0-13248 GCA_000582825.1 Hordeum pubiflorum
ATGCAACATGAAATGTCAAGGTAAAAGGACACAACTCAAATAGATGGCATTGCAAACTCCAATAGTCTCACATGATAATTATTACAATAAGCAAGGAAAGCACTTGGGTTGTTACACCTAATTAGTCCCATATCCAAACATAGCATAGATAGAGAGAAGTTTTACTGGGCAATGGTACCACATACATAAATTCAACTAACGAACAATTTTACCTATTGGAGATTAGTCCCAAACCAACTCTAGTAGATATTCATGTAGAAATAAAAGTGCTAATGCATACAAGAATGCAAGGTAAACTCATGGACACAAAGCTAAGGAAAAGGCAGTGAGCATATACCTAATAGGATAGGGTAGGATCCTTGGGAGGAACATTTCGTATGACCTTGATCCTATATGATCTTTTTATGTTTTCTTAGAAATACACTTGACTTATGGATTGCCTCCCAAGAAGGCTTAATTTAAATCCATAAAAGCAAGGCTAAGTTAGCATTATTATTGTCACCAAGGATGATCTGAGGGCTGGTTATCATCAGATAAGGATGCGACCGGAGATGAAGTTAAAGACAGCTTTTAAGAAATCACCATGGTTACTTTGAGTTCAAAGTAATGCCATTTGGACTCACTTGTGCCCCAACAACATTTTCAGGCAGCCATGATCACAGCGTTTGCACATTCGGTCGGAAGGTTTTTGTTGGTTTATGTTGATGACATCCTCATATACAGTAAAAGTATGTGTGAACATGTGGCACATATGGAGCGGGTGTTTCAGCTGTTGTAGCAAAACAACTTGTATGTCAAAAGAATTAAGTGTTCCTTTACGCAATCATCTATGGAATACTTGGAACATGTCATCAGTGTGTCTACAAATCTTACAAAACTTGTTGCGGTTGCTAATTGGCCACAACCAAAAAATGTCAAACAGTTGACATGATTCCTTGGACTAGCTGGGTATTGTAGGAAATTCATCAGGAACTTTGGCTTGATACTAACCTTTGACCAATTTATTGTAATATTGCATATCTGGACTTTTAGGGAACAAACATCCTTTGAAAGTTCCCAGACAGTCTTTGATGCAAGCTCTTGTGTTGGCTTTGCCTGATTTCAAGAAGGAACTTGTATTGGAGACTGATGCAAGTGCTACTGGTGTGGGGGGCAGTTCTTATGCCGTCTGAGCACCCCCATAAATTTCTTTGGTAAAGCGTTAGGGCCCAAAAATCAAACACTATATGAATATAACAAAGAGTGTCTAGCTATTGTTTTTTAAGACGTGTACCTTCGGGCTCCTATTCATTAAAAAGTAGAAGAGAGTCGCCTGATTAATTAGCGGAAATCCAGGCAAAAACTGTTGCAACACAACCACAAAAAAGGGCACACCGAGTTGGCTACCCACAAGACCTATACAGGTCACCGAGGAAAAGACACCGTTGAGGTTTCCTATGATGTCATCGTCATCACTTCTCCCTGCGCAAATGACTCCGACTTCACCACAGATGACCCATCAAGAGCTCTCCGAAACAAACGACACACGACAATCATGTCGGTGTATGACAAATAGTCGGCTAAGCGCGTCGAGGACTAGCCAACTCTGACTTCGGGCACAAGCCTTGCAGAAGAAAGAAGCATGCCGCAACATAGCCAGACCTACTCAGCAGCTAGCATCATTGCCGCCGCATCGCCTCGCAACGCTGCAGCTTTGACTTCACACTCAAGGACAGTCGACGACGAAGGACATGTCGCGACTCTACTCCACTAGCCACCATCATCGTTGCCACACGAGTCGCAACGCCACCAAAGACGAGACAACCGCCCCGCCATCATCACCCAAATCGCCAGTCGGGCACCTACCAACCTCAATGTCGTGCGCTTCCAGCCCCTTGAAAGTGCGAGCGGGATCACCGGTTTTCAAGGCGACGCCTCCATAGGTAAAACGTCGTGGGGATGACGATGTCGCCTGACCTAGGCGGGTCTCAGGCTTTTGACCGAAGAACAGATCCACGGGTGAAGGAGGTCAGAGAACTTCACAGCAGTGCCTCCAAGAAGGGGAGAGACGCCCACATGTGCCATGACCGCCGGCCATCAAGAACGAGGCATACTTCCGCATGGAGCTCCTGAAACCACCACTCGCACACAGCCGGCCAAAGCGAACCCGCACCTCCACAGGCACACGCACCCCCACGCAACAACAACGCCGCCGCTGCAGCACCTAGCTTTTGTTTTGACTATTGAAAAGTGGAAGTTTTACTTGCAAAATTGATCTTTCACCATTCACACTGATAAAAAAAGTTTGGTGCAATTAGGTGACCATAACTTCAATACCTCTATACAACAGAAAGCTTTCTTGAGACTGAATGGCTTACAATACAAAATCTTACCTACTAATCTCTACCTAATAATAAAGGGAGGAGTGCTTCTGGCCATCCGCCGTGGAATTGCCCCTAGAGTTCGCATGAACTACCCCCTCTATGCCACCGATAAGTGGAAAAACGATTCGTTTTTCTCTTTATAAGTCGAATGTTTCTTTTTATTGAACACAGAGCGATCTCCTTTAAAAACACACGCAACTATGCCACAATGTATCACAAGTGCATGGCCATCCCAACTGGTTGGATGCTTGCTCTTCAAGACCCGGGTTCGATCCCACATTCTCAATTTTTTTCTCCCCCTTTTCTCTCTTAGTATCCTCGGGCGTAGGATATAGGCTGCACTGTCTTGCCAGCTGGCCGATTGGGCCGGCCTAGCCCGACCTTCAGCACTTATTTTTCTTACTTTTTTCATGTTTTTCTCATTTGTTTTTTTTTCTTTTCTTTTGGCTTTATTTCGATATACTCTGAATATTTCAATTCTAAAAATCACTTATATGCAAACTTTGGAAAAATGTTAATCATGCATTAAAGACATGTCAAACTTGTATAGAAAAAAGTTTCCTTTATACACAAAAAATGTATAGTGCGTATGGAAAAATAATAATATATATTTTTTCTTTTAAAAAATGTTGATTATGAATTTAAAAATATGTTAAATGTACATAGAAAAATGTTTCTGATGTATAAGAAAGTTGTATACAAAAATATACAATGTGTATGAAACAAAGTAGACATGAAAATATATGTTTTCAAAATTTAATCATGTATTTGGACAATGTCAAATGTGTATATAAAAAATGTTCCTGATGTATACCAAAAATGGAGAATGTGTATAAAAAAATAGACATCAAAATTAAATATGTTTTGAAAAATGTTGACCATGAAATTAGAAAATATTAAACGTGTATATAAAAAATATTTCTGATGTATAAAAAATATACAATGTTGTTGATACAAGCTTTACATAAACCAATGGCTTAGCTTTGATTTTCATATTGTTTTAAATTGTTTTCATAATAAAAAAATTAAGAATATTGATTCTTATATGCAACCTTGAATATTTTGTATGCATGTCCTTACAAATTGACTGTTTTCGATGAAGCTGTCTAATATGTTTGCAACCAAATTAAGATTTCACTTGGATTACAAGTGCAAACACATATATCAGCAAGACAAAAATAATGCTCTTATGCATATGGTATCATTAATAAATAAAACGTACTTTGCTACTTTCATCGTAATGCAAATATTTGTTGGGCATCACCGAGGAGAAACGACAACAAATGCGTAAAGAGATACCTGCAACTAGGTAGATATTATTATTGTCTAATAAACTGAAAAAACCTCGAGTAAACTTCAAAAATTATCACATCTCTATGTTTCTGCACAACATCGCTTATCACGTTGTTTTTCATGTGACATCGTGCAAGATTTCAAGAGATTTACCGATGTCTCGAGAGTGTGTATAAGAGGTAATGTTTTTTCTTCTGCTGCAACGCACGAACATATTTGCTAGTAATAATAATAGGATTAGTGCTTCTGTCCGTCCGTCATAAAATCACCCATAAATTTGCCATGAATTACCCATTATGTCATCAGAAATAAAAAAAAATCATTTTTTCCTACACAAGTCGTTACATCGGCCTTTGTTTATTACGAAGTGATCCACAGAAATAGAACAACCTGTAACCAGCGCACTGGCTATGGCGTTGCCTCTCCACCGAGGACACCCGGGTCGAACCCGATTTAAAACATTTCTTTCTAAATTTGTTCTTTTATTATATGTTCGTATCTTTTAAATCCTAACTCGAAATCTAACATGTTATATACGAAAGATCCTCGAAAAAATGTGTAGATTTAAAATATGCTATTATTTTGCATGTTAATCATTTCTAAAATTATGTTTAGGATGTAACCTTAATTAACCTTCTTTATATGGGGTATTTTGGAAATGCAAAATTATATATGTTCGTAAACTATTTAAATTGATTACATATGATAGTTTGATGCTTTCACAAAAGCTATCATTAGCATCGTATGGGATGCTTATTCCTACTAGCTACTATATGCCGAAAGTTACAATAGGTATATAATCATTCTCTTTGTTTCGCACATTGCATAATAACCGACCCCTATACAATGATGTACACTAAACTACTGATTTTCATATTGTTTGAAATTGTGTCCATAAAGATTTTTTTTTCAACAATATCGATGTTTATATGCAGCCATGAACATTTGGTATGCATGTCCTTGTAAATTGATTGTTTTTGGTGAGCTGTCTAATATGTTTGCAATCAAATTAAATCTTGAATTGGATTCGGGTTGCAAACACATATATAAGCAAGACAAAAATAATGCTTATATGCACAAGGTATCATTAAGTACTAAAATAAACTTCTCTATTTTCTTCCTAGGAACCACAACAAAGACGTAAAGAGATAGCGGCAATTATGTAGATATTTTTGTTGTCTAATAAAATGAAACACCTTGAGTACATTTCAAAAACCATTCGACCTTTATGTTTTTTCGCAACACCACTTATTATGGTGTTTGTTGTGCGGCATTGTGAAAGATTCCAAGCGATTTGCTGATGTCGTCGGATGTGTGTATGAGGGATGATTTTTTCTCTCCCGATGCAACGCACGAGCATGTTTGCTAGTATTGTAAAAAAAAGGATCACCAACAAAGCAACAGGTGGCTTATCTAGAAGAACTCCTGTTGGGGAAATAAACAAGTAACTGACTAATTACGTATTACTACCCTTACTGAAAGTTTGCAGGTGCAACCATTGGCCGTGTGTGTGCCGACGCCTGGCAAAGCGGGGTGGCAAATTGAAGCCGCAAGTTCAAGTTTTCTTGTTTGGAATGCCACCCGACTGCAAGACCTGGGAGGATGTGTTCCCGGTGGTGACGACGTACCCATCATTACCATCTTGGGGACAAGCTGTGCGAGGAGGGAGTATTGTCGTGACCCACTACATCCGTGAAGTTGTCAAGGTGAAGAAGAGGACTCGCGAGCGTCAGTGCCGAGAAAATTACATTTTTCGTCCTTCAAGTCTATGACGCGTAACATTTTGGTACCGTAACTCGAGAAACACTCCAATACGATCCCTATACATGAAAATACGTAACATTTACAGTTCAATCTACGGCCCCCTAGATGGTCGACCGCTTGGTGTCGTCACCTTCACCTGGCGCAACTCTATTGCAGAAAACCCTCTCATTTTTTCAGAAATCAACCTGCGCTTCATAGATTGGTGTGTCCAATCAATACACATGCCAGCCAAGTCAAAAACTGACGCGTGGGGCCGTTGGGTTAAAAACTAATCCTAACCGAGGTAGTTAGTTAGGGTTAATTAACAACCGAGCCCACTATCATCGACACCTAGGCTAGTTAGTAGTATAATTAGCGTCCTAATTATACAACACGTCAGGAGGGCCAGGGTTTAACCACCAGCGACCTCAAATTGCGACGGTGTCCCGCTGGAGGACACGACAGTGGTGATGGAGGCTACTAGGGTGAAGCCCTGCTCACACACATCCTGAGAACCAAGAAGGAGGTCATGGGGCTGCCGGAGGCAGGCTAGCGGCAGAGCTTAGTGTCGGCAGAGCCACGACCCGACGGAAACGGAGCTACATGGCACGAGCGAGCGATGTGAAGCACGGTTCGACCTTCTGGGAGCTTCCTGAGAACCATGGCATTCTTGGTGGCGAGGTTCGGGAGCTCTGGTCATGACAGCGACATGGCCGACGGCGAGAAGCTCATGGGCGCGGCGAAACTAGTAGCTAGGGGACGCAAACAAGAGAGGGAGAAGAGGGGTTCCACGCAAGAGCTCACCACAGGCGCGTCCTGTTTGGTGCGCAGGTCATCAGCGAGCAACCTGGCGCGTACCTCCCTCACGCGCTAGGTATTCGTATGGGCTGGCCCATTTCTGGATTTCACCTCCATTGTTTTTTTTATTTTTCCCTTTCCCTTTTTCTTTTCTTTTTTCGCTTTTCCTTTCTGTCTTCCCTTCTCTTTTTTCCTTCTTTTTTCATTTTCGTTTTTAATTTCTTGTTTATTTCTTTTTTCTTTGTTTTTCAGTTTGCCAACATCGTTCCAATTCATCAACATATTTTGCAATCATGATTTTTTTTTCGAAATCGTGAACATTTTTTGAGATCAAGAACGTTTTGCAAAAACATGAACATTTTTTAAAAATTGAGAATATTTTTTAAATTTCTAATATTTTTTACATATTCCTGAACATTTTTCATGACGAACATTTTTTAAGTTGTGTATATTTTGTGGAACACATGAGCGATTTTTTTTGAACATTTGAATTTTTTTTAATTTTGGGAACCATATTTTCAAATGCAGGATTATTTTTTTGCTTTTGACGAATATTTTCTTGAGTTCATGAACACTTTTTGACACAGCAAACATTTTTGAGATTTTTGAATATTTTTTGAAATTTGGGAACAATTTCTGAGATTCCCGAACATTTCTGAATATTTTTGACATTTTCAGAAATGCATGATTTTTTTAAAAAAATTCTGAACAGTTTTTTTGAATTGACGAACATTTTTCTGAAATCACAAACATTTTTTGAATCTGTGAGCATTTATAATTTCACGATTTTTTTTCAAACATGCACATTTTTTGAATTCACAGACATAATTTTTCATAATCCGCGACCTTTTAGAATTCCTGAATTATGTTTAAAAGGAAAAAAAACTTTAAACAGAAAGAGAACAAAAAAAACAAGGGCCTTCGCACTTCCCGCACCGCACATGGGCAAGCCCATGGGGTGCGCACTGCACTTTCCCCCCTGCACCCAGCGCAGGTCCCCTCACCACGGGTCTAACGAAAGTCGATGTCGAGGCCGGGGAAGCTCTGGCGGCAGCGTAATCGGTGACGGCGGCTGAAGGATTAATGTACCAAGACCATAAGGCAATTGCCCAAGGCCCAACCCATATGTGCAACGGTAGTAAAGGAGACATGTAGGATCTTCTAAGAAAAAAGGAGACGCGTAGGTGTGACTGGGTATCGAGAATTAATAGATGAGAGTCTCGTTTCTTCCTTCCTCTTGCTCCAAGGACTCGAGCTCGAGTCCCTTCTCCAAATCATAGCGTGATGCTCTGGAAATTGTATCTAGTTACTCAAATTCAGTCCTGGTTCATGACAACGGATGCTGGGGAGGAGGCTGCCTGCGGCCGTGTCCGAGGTGGTAGCACACCAGCTGATGGTAGCCACCAGCGCACGCTCCAGCCCTCTGTGGCTCTCTGCCCGCATCAGCGCATGCGAGGTGTTTGAAAAAATGCCTCTAACATCCATGTAACGTCCGTCCTCTGTTGGTTGTCATCCTAGACCACATCGGCCTGACGAGTGGGATTCAACATGTCATAAAAGGTAAAAAGGTGCTCAAAGTTAACCAACCACGTCATTAGTGTTTTTTGCGAAAAAATAGCAAAATACCGGTTGTTATTGGAACGAAGTCGATATGTGGTGTTTTTTTAAACATAACCCCTAATATGGTGGTTTTTTGCTATTTATTTTACTCTAGTAATATTCAAATGTTTTGTTCTCACCGAGGAAACCGGAATCTGAGTGCCATTTTACAACCTTCTGGGATTATTTCAGTTTGTCAGGTTGACGTAGAAAACACTTTGTAGATCACTCAAAGCATCCATATTCCCCATGTATTACACAACAAAAATTCGTAGCAACTCTTAATTGATCATTGCAATATTGTCCTCAATATGACAAGAATCATTCAAATTATTTCAGTAATAGATTTGTCATGGTCTGGAAGATACAACGTGTGAACGACCAGTTACGTGTTGTATTTAGCTGGCAACATCGACCGACCCAAATCCGTTGTCAATAGAAGTCTTCACTGCATCCACAACAATCTGTGTCTTTCGGGTGATGCCCGGCCACTTCCCCTCAGGCTTGACACCGGCATCTCTGATGCCCTGCACCAGCCTACAGAACTCCTGGACCATGAGGGCCTCCTGCGGTAGGTCCGTGGTGACAACATACTTGCTCGGATGCGGATCCCATCCGGTAGAGAGTTCGGCAAAGTTCGTCTTGGAGTCGAAGCTGAACGAAGCACACTTCTCTTCGTACGGGATGACCAAGTCGGTGACATGAATAGTACCATTGGTGCCGACGACGGTGAGGTCCATAGTGAGGTTGGTAAGGAAAGAACAGTGGAAGGTGGCGACCTTGCCATCGGCCCAGTAGAGCGACGCGCCGCAAGCAAGGAGCACGCCGGCTTGGTTCTTCACGGGGTGACGGAGAGCAACCACATTCTTGGGCAGCTCATAGTCAACAGCCCACAGGATTCCACGGATGCAGTACCACCCGATATCACCAAGCACACCCAGGCCATCAAGGTCCGGCTTTACCCTGATGTCATTCTGGAGGAAATCTTCGTTTGCTAGAAAGCTGACCATGGTGTTTATCTGAAGCAGCATGAGAGTAAAAAACAGTTATTTACCTTCACAGCTGAACGGTGGCAATTGTATAAGTTTCAAATTAAGTTGACACCAACGGCTGTGAGGTTATGTCAGAAAATAGATCGTCACACTGTTAGTTGGCGCATGCAGAATGGGAATAGATCGTCTCATGAGCATTCAGAATCCATATATGTGCTATAGGTTTCAGAGTTTAAGTACTAACAGGCAACGATTTGAATGCGTGGTGTCCGTTGTCTTCTCTATCCCCAACCAAGCTCATACATGAGAGGTTTTAGCCACCGTAAGACAAAGTCAACCTCGGTTTCACCTTTTAATGCTAGTTTCAACACTTCCAGCAGTATCAACATGTTAATCTGAACCCAAAGCTGTAGACCATTGCCAAAGCTGTTGTATCCTGCTTACGAATGCTTTCAGTTTTTCTTTTCATTTTCATGTCTTGGGGTACTGTGCAGTCTGCCGTGACCATTTTCTCTTCTTTTCTTTTTCCTATGGAGTGTGAGCAACTGAGCATCGAATTATATGGTGGTTTATCTAGTCATTTATAGTGTTCATGTTGTTTAATAACAGTACCTTCTGTGGTGGATGATGAACTCTGCCTTTGTATCAGGTCGCAAGTTATATGGTTTCATTAGTGTAAGAACATCATGCAGTTATGGACACACGAGATTAATACTTTGCAATGTAATGTTGCTCCCCAGTCCCCAGATCATATTCTGGCAGAGTTTTTGAAACTATTCCTTTTCAGATTGTTCAAAAGTCAAAACCATCTCACAACCCAGTAAGGTTCTTTATTATTGGTTGGTAAGAAAAGGCAACTAGGCTACTAGCCCGTGCTGGATACAACGACAAACTGCAACTAGCTTGGGTACCACGCTCAGAGTTCACTGGAGAATCTTTTGACGCTTAGAATAAGCATGTGTTTAAATGGTTAGAAGTATAGTCGTATCTTTAACCCATCACGAATCAGAGCTCCGGCAAGGTGACGTTTTCGTCCTCAAGGTGTGTATGATGACTTCGTCAATCTCAACAGACTGAGACCTAACAACTTATCAACAAATTAATACTCAATCTAGGCTAGAATACACACATCATGGGTTGCATCGGACAATCAAATACTTTTGTAACCCAGAAAGCAGAATTATAATTTATAACCACGAAATGGGATTAATAAAAGCGTGCAACATGATTCGAAGGGCATATGCTACGTTAAGATCCTAAAGAAAACTGGATCCAGAAAAAAAAATGATGACAGTTTCAACATAATTTGGTGTTTCGAGCACTTACAAATCTGATGTCTCCGATGGTGTCCTGATCGGCGACGAGCTGACGCATCTTGGCAGTGCGGGGGTGGTGCATCCACATGGTGGAGTCCATGAACTGGACGCCGTTGTCCTCGCAGGCGGCGAGGATGGGCTCGAGGTCGGCGGCGCAGGGCGCGGTGGGCTTCTCGAGGAGCAGGTGCTTGCCCCGCTCGGCGGCGGCGGTCGCCCACTTGGCGTGGAGGCTGGTAGGGAGCGGCATGTAGACGGCGTCGACGTCCGGGTCGTCGAGGAGCGCCTCGTAGGATTCGTGGATGCGCGTGCCGCTCCGGAGGCCGTTGTCCGCGGCGAAGAGGCGCGCCTTGCCCTCGGAGCGGCTGGCCACGGCGGCCACGTCGGCTGCGGGGACGAGCAGCATTGAGCGCGCGACCTTGCGCGCGATGGAGCCGCAGCCCATGATGCCCAGGCGCACCGGGCGCGGCTCCTCCGGCGCGGCGGCGGACGACATGGCGAGCGGCGCGTCGGGCCCCGATCTGCAGACCGGCATTCGAACCAAGGATCGACGCGATTTGAGGAGCTTTTTGGGGTGGTTGGACAAGAAGGCACCGGTAGAGTTAGCTCCGGCCAAGACCATCTCCATTGTTGAGCCGAATCAAAGACGGGCAGGCTGGCTCTAGATCCAATGCAAAATTTAACTAGCCGAGAGTATAGAGCCTGTGGAGTGGAAGTGGAGCCCCCCGCGTTGATTATAAAAGCCTAAAACCATGGCAGCTTCTCTCTCGCCTCCAACTTGGACTACGAATCTCTAGCCTCTATGTTCTCCCAAATTATCCCAGTCAGGTGTGAAAAAATTATTCAGCTCGGTTGTGCGGCTCCGCCGTCCTCGTTAACGGTGCTGTTTCTCAGCCGTCCCTGCTCCTCCCAGGCGCAGCGGGCCACAACAGAGGCGGTGCCCCTCCTGGCGCGTCGGAGCTCAACTTCCACCTCTGTTATTAGAGCATCTCCAATAACCGGCTCTAAAATACTTTGGTCACCAAAAGTGCTATTTTAGCACGAAATTGTGATATCTCCAACAAGTGCGCTATAATAAGGCACCAAAATATTGAAACTCTCACGATTGCATTGCATACTTGGGCAAAGTTCAAACAAACTCCATACAAAATTCAAACATAGTACTTCTAGACTACTACTAGCACTACGAACACACTAGTCGTTGTTGTTGTGGTCCCACTCGATCTTTTTCTTTTAAAACGAAGACGCCAGTGGCGTCTTCGTTTTAAATTAATAAAGCCTATAACATAGATAGGAGTAAGGACATACTATATTAAAACCATAGCCACTTGGGCATCAAATGATAAGTTTAGATTCGGAGCCAAAAGATAACGAGCATTATATGACCGAAAGGCCCGGAGCAAGCACGCATGCTCGAAACTAAGGCAAAAGGCATCGCCCTCCCTAGGGGACAATTGCAGGCTCCCATGCATCGCATAGACTTGACGAAGACGTGTGTTCGCGAGCTGCATTAGTTCAACATCTTGTCACCTCCCCAGTGGACTCCACTACTACAAGAAAAGGTTGCATTTGAAAATAACAGCGATGGGAATATACCCTCGATAGTAAGCTTGTTTCAGATATGCCACAAGGCCCAGAGAAGTGCCCCAACACAACTCCACATAACTTGCTTGGATTGACCCTAAACGGACGCTAAGTGCGCAAGCAACTCCGCACTCGACCTAGGATCCTAATCTACCCCGGTCGCCTCCCGGATGGCGCTCCAAGCGAAGCGAGCTTCGTGGCAGTTAAAAAACACCTGGTTTGCATCTTCGGGTGTTCCGCATACCGCACACGGACCACTAGCCGACCCGTGCCGTTTAGCCACACTGATCGAGGTGGGTAATCTGTTGCAGAACAATTGCCACAAGAAAACCTTCACCTTGAGTAAGTGCCTGGTATAGCGACTTGACCGAAAACTTGCTCGAGGCGTTAAGGCGCCAGGAAACCGTGTCCAGCCCCTGCGACAGCGTCACATTCGCGAGCTGCGCTGACAGCCGGTCCCACCTCTCTAGCTCGGGGCCCGTGAGCTCACGACATAAGTGGATGGCCGCAGGTGATGCACTAAGGGAAGCTGCCACAGAGAGGTTGGGCTCAACGGCAATCGCGTAGAGGTACCGGAACTCCGACCATAATGGTTGATTGCCTACCCATAGGTCTAGCCCGAATCTAGAAGAGCGTCCGTCATGCACGGTGAATTTTGCCCCCTAGGCAAAAGCTGGCTTGATAAGTTGGATCGCGTTCCAGAAAGGAAAGCCCCTCACTGATCCTTCAAAGAAGTTCCCATTCGGGAGAGCCCCCCTTGTGACAACTTCCAGATCCATTTGCACATGAGGGCAATGTTCATTAATCTGAAGTTTGTAATCCTGAGCCCCCCCTCCCCCGGACTTGGGGCGACAAACGGACACCCATTTGACCATATGGTATTTGCGCTTAGGTCCTGCCCCTTCCCAGAAAACACGGGTTCTAGGCATGTCCATCTTGGTGTGCACCCCGTCCGCTAAGAGGAACAGTCCCATAGCAAACATGGGGAGTGAGGAGAGGCTAGAGTTGGTTAAGACAAGTCTTGCCCCTGAAGACATGAATTTTCCCCTCCATGGGCACACTCGGCCTGCCACCTTGGTGCAAAGAGGCTTCCATTCGTCGATGGAGATCTTCCTCGTTGCAATAGGCAGCCCTAGGTACATGAACGAGAATTTACCCAATTTGCAGTTGAGTAGGTCTGCGGCCCCTCGGCTGCGTCCATCCCCATGGACAAAACTTCGCACTTGTGGAAGTTAATTTTTAGCCCAGACTTAAGCTCGAAGCAAAGCAAGAGTGCTTTGACAGTGGCTATGTCGTGGGTGTCTGGTTCAAAGAGCGGTAGCGTGTCATCTGCATACTGTAGGTGAGACACCTCCCCTGGGATTAAGTGGCCAACCACTCCCCTGATGTGGCTGGCCGCCGTGGCTTTGTCCAACATTGCGGCGAGTGCGTCGGCGACAAAGTTGAACAAGAGTGGGGACATTCAGTTTCCCTGACATAGTCCCCTCTTGTTTCAGAAGAAGTTCTCTACCTCTGTGTTAACCGTAATAGCAGTTTGCCCCCTGATAATCCACAAGTATAGGG
>CBMN010754878.1:0-13629 GCA_000582825.1 Hordeum pubiflorum
CGACAACTTCTTCCCCGATCTCGGCAACCTCTTCCTCAACGACATGGGCGACAACATCAACACCGGCGGTTCGACTCCCACTCCATCGTATGCAATCTTATCCTCTCTGTTTGAGATCATGCTAGAATTTCTGTGTCTAGTTTGTGTCGTAGATTCGATCTACTTGTTTACTATGCTAGTCTACATGATTAGTTTAGTCTTTACTATTGTTGTCATGATTTATTTACTGTTTATTCAGATTAAATCTTGTGGTAATTTTCTCATATATTCAACAATGTTTGTCTCTCCTCCTGAATTATACTCCCTTTGTTTCTAAATATAAGCCAATTTAGAGATTTCAATACGGCTTACATACGGATGCATATAGACGTATTTTAGAGTGTAGATTCATTTATTTTACTCCGTATGTAGTTCATAATGAAATCTCTATTAGGCCTTATATTTAGGAACGGAGGGAGTATTTGAGAACGTTGCAGGTCATCCTAGAATATGATTTATCAGAGTGATATACATATTACTAGTAAGAGCATCTGCAACCAATATTATCAAAATTCGTCCCCCAAATGCCCGCTAACGTGTGGTCGCGTCCGTGGACACTGACCAGACAGCACAACAAAAATCATTTTCATAACCGGATACTCCATTTGCAAATTCTCAAATCCATATTATTACATGTGCGTGAAACCTAATCTAAAGCGAAGCCCGTCCGGCTCCGCCGTATCCATGTCCGGCGATTGGCTGCCCTAGCTCAAATGTTGGTCCGGTCGCCGACGAGGTAGAGTAGGACATTGGACACACACCGGCTCACGGGACTCGAGGCCCCGCCGTCTCCCATGCCCTAATCTTCCTGGTAGGAAGCCCTGCCTTGCACGTCGCCGCTGCATGTAAGGTCGATGATAGATCCGTCGTGGTCGGAGCCGGCCACGTCCACCACCACGCGATTGCGGCGACAAGGGTTCCCGTGCACCATACGTAGCGTTGTAGAGTGCGACTCTGCCTCGCCAATGTCTGCCGCGGTCTCCCGCGCCGCTGCCTCGCCCGGCGGGCATGCCATGCCATACTTGCGTCGGATGACGCCCAAGCATTGATCTGCATCCCGTCGCGTCGACGAAGCGATTGTTCATCCGTCACAGCGTTCGGACGTCAGACGGACCACACTGCTTCCGACGACGCCTCGCGCCGGATCGATGCGCCATTTGGGCGGACACAATAAATTCTTGACAGATGGAGTCCGGCCGCTGCCGTCAAGCGGACTCCTCCCGGGAACGGCAGGGCGCAAGACGGGCGGCCATCTCCACCTTGAGCAACCTCATAAAAAATCTGTCCCACATATGGGCAGGATATGGGGAGTGCGGCTCAGTCCGGGAGTCTGGGCCGCTTAAGGTGAACCCGCTTACGGTGAACAATTCTCAGACTATAAATTTTATTTAAAAAATAAAAATAAAAATGAAGCATAAATGGGTCTGCATAAAAATAAGTCTGGACATATCAATTTACATATATGTTATATTCCAGTACATTTTCTCACATACAACATAAGTTTTCTCATGCAAAGTTTGAATCGTTTTTCGACCATGGTTTAACCAGTGCGTTGCTTAGTGGGCAGTTTTAATCTTCAGTTGCGGGTATCCCTGTGATCAGAAATGCATGGTAGATGTGAGCCCGCATGTTACGCAGTCACTGGCATTTTGTGTTCCGCCCCCTCAGGAGTTTTGGCGTAGCTCCGCCACTGTACGCAGTGACTGCCAAGAGGCAAGTCACCTGATATCGGTCCTGCAGAAACATGTTTCATGCTACCGACGCGGCAGACACCGCCGCTGCAGATTGGGTTCGTTTCTCATGGACCAATTGATGAACACCACATTCAATGACACACCGTGTGCTCTACATGTAACTAAGCCACACACATTTATAGAACACACGAATCTCATGCCAAGTGGGAGCGGTCCATTCCGTAGAACCCAGTTCTACACATGCTTGAAGAGCTATGTTGGTGTGAGATTGTTTCTCCAGTAGTGCTCGATGCTGAACATTTTTTCTTGATGCCTGCCAGTCCTATCCTTGTTGCGTACACAAGACAGTGGTCTATTTGCCTCATTGACATTGGTAAAACCTACTTCGGCTGTTGGTAGATTAGTGAAGATCACTGATGCGCATGTCCCGCTATCACTTAGTATCTTTCCAAATCTCAAGCAGGTAGGTCCCCAAAATCTCCTATGGTATATGTTACAACGTGTTGCAGATGGAAGGCTCGAACCGTATATGGTGTTGAGGATGAGCTCGTGTGGATTTATATAGACGCGGAGTTTTACTAGCTGCATCGAGGCCGCCAAGACTAGATTATAACGAGACCTCAATACTGCTTACTTCAGCTGAACACTCATTTATTTTTGCAAATGAATATTTTGTATCATGGTTTCTAACATACTCTCTCAGTACGAAATTACTTGTCAGAAAAATGGATGTATCTAAACGTATTTTAGCTTTAGATACATTCATTTTTATTCATTTCTATCACAAGTAATTCCGGACGAAGGGAGTACATAGTATAATTGGGCCATCAAACACTGGATACTATACATGACGTCATATAGTAGTAGTTGGTTGTGACTAAGTTGGCAAAGAAGATGTCTTGACTCTTGAGTCCAACTCTTCTTTGTAGTTAGTACAGTACCTTTTACTTACTCTGTTCTTAACATATCCTACTTTTTCGCTCCTTATCTTATATATTGACCGTTTTGTTTTCTTTCATCTAGGTAATTGATTTAAATGTTAACACAGCTACACATCTGGTATGCAATTATATAGTTTGCTATAATATTAGTTGTTTATTTTTATTGAGTTTAAATTTTATTTAGAAAAACGCAAGGCTCACATCTTATGGTGTCAAATTGCAACATTTATTGATCTCTTCATTACAAACGTTATATTTCTTCATGATTTTTAATAACAATCTCTAGAATCTTGGGCATGCCATTGTTCCACATCATTTGTAATGACAGAGGATGTAAGTGCTCCTTCCCGTGTCTGTGGAATGGTAATAGGTTCGTCTGGGGGAGAGGGGAGACATGTGTGCATATTTTAGTTTTCCTTCATTCTAGAGGAGATCGGGTCGGATCAATCAATTTGACACAGATACAAATATTTTTTATTTATCTATGATTGTTCAATTTTGCTAATCCTCATTCGCTTGAAATCTTTCAAATTTAGTAAATTCCTTCATAGGTGCATGCGTAGACGAATGGACGTGAGCTCCGAGCATGAGGCGGAGACATCGTGTCCTAAGGCGTCCTCGGCGAAGAAGAGGAAGATGGTTGACCATACCGGCGGAAGCCAGCGGTGCGGTTGCCGCCACCAAAGGACTGGCCTTAGAAGGATAGTTAAGGAGATGGGATCATGCACTTGACCAATCACATGCATGGTTTTCATTTATGCTTTGCTCTCCCAACCAAATACTTTGTAATTAGCATTGGATGACTTCCTCCCGCATCATATCCGCAGACAACATCCGAACATAAAAACAGACATGTACCAAAGACATTAACAAGTCAGCTTAATTTGGAGATGTCCTAATGCTTTTGTAAATAACACTCACATTCATGTTATAATGGAGAGAAATCGCACCAAATCAGCCTAGCTAAGTACTCCTCCCCCTCTTCTCGCAAAAAAAAAAAAGTACTCCTCCCCCTCGCAAAAAAAAAAAATACTCCTCCCTTCAATCCAAAATATGTGTCGTGGGTTTACTTTCAAAGCTGAACTAAAACGACGACACTTACTTTGAATCGGAGGGATTTTCAAACAGGATAGCATTGGGCGCGCCGGAGCGCGCAATCGCACTAGTTCAGTGTATACATTTGTACCATCAGCCAGCTGAGCTAGGCACGGCTGCAAGATGAACTAGTACCTAGCAGTGGACCTGTGAGCTGACCAGAGGGAAGTCGAACGGCGTCATCCAGGCGTACTTGAACCGCACCGGCGCGCCGCTCGGGATCCGCCGGCCGCCCCGGAGCAGGCAGCGCTCGCCGTCAACCGGCCTGATCGCCCGCGGGTCCACGGCCTCGACGCTGCTAAGGCCGTAGCAGCGGAGCAGCACCCTGGACTGCGCGCACCGGCACCGGTTGGTCACCTCCACCGCGTACTCCGGCTTCCCCTCCACCACCCGCCCCGTCGCCGACTGCCTCACCACCAGGTCCGCCGCCCGGCACGGCGTCCGGCCCGCCGCATCTGCTCCCAGCTCGCCGCCTGTCCACGCACAAATCATTGTCACACGACACACCTAAGCTGTACCTAGCCATACCAAGAACATGCTTCGTGTAAACTGTTGTTACCTACTTACCTTGGGTGGCGCTGCAGAGTAGCAGCAGCAGCGCGAGGCACAGGAAGGTTTGGCTCGCCATGAAGACTCTCGGCTTGCAGCAAAGATGGTCCGTCGTCGCTTGCGAGGTTGTTTGTATCTTCTTCGTGCATCGGTGGATTATAACGGACAAGGAGCTAGCTAGACTACTAGAGCTATCCCCATCACGGCGGGTCAGGACAGGGCCATGAGGGGGCGGGGAGGGTTGTCGTGTGGGAAGAGGGCCAAGTAGCATGTGCCATGCCAGGCGAGGCGATCAGGTCGATCCAGCGTTTCTTGCCCGCAAAAAATGGAAAAATGCCAATCTAACGTTCATGCTTGAGCTTGCGGCAAAGCTCTCGCTTTGGCTACAGCCAACGGGTAGTAGGTGCATGCATGCATAGATATGGATGATGGGTGACGACACGTACGACCGATATCCCACATGGGTTGCTCCGGGAATGCATGGCGGACAAGGATTTTCTAACGTGCGCCATATTTCTATCCGCCGCTCTCACCTGCCTTGACTTTTTAGTTTTTTATTTATTTTGAGAAGGAGAAAATCCCCACCTCTACATCTGATGCATGCAACCATATTATTAATCTAAAAAGTTCCACAAAAAAGTTTGTGATACATAATTCGCTTTTAAAAGAGTCAAAGTGTGGTAAAAGATAAAAGACAAATGTGCCATGACCGATGAAAATAGCACTAGATGATTATACATCTAGTCTATTATTAGACCATCATTCAAACCGGTTGTAAATAACCCGTGATATCATCTTCCAACGGTTGCACCCAATAGCTATATGCTCATTGGCTTCCGCATGGCTGAGTAAGGACCACGTACAGATTCAAGACGTGGCTCTGTATATGACCTGCAAAAATTATAGAAGATATTTCATGTTAAAAATCATTTTGATTCTGTAGTTTCATATCGCCCATAGTAGTGCATGTATTCATATCCGAATATGTCCTGCAATATTCGGCTTCACTCCATCTAGCCACGATCCAAATAATGTGTTAATACTAAACGAAGGGTTAACATTAAAGGCTACTTGAAGCGTACGCCATAAGAGTCTAGCTAGCGTACATTTGAGAAAGAGGTGTTTTATAGTCTCATCTTGATCACAGAAGCAACATTGCTTACTATCCTCCCATCGTCGCTTGAGTAGGTTATCCTTTGTAAGAATCACTTTCTTGTGAACAAACCACATGAATATCTTGATTCTCAGAGGGACTTTAATCTTCCAAATATGACTTGATTTTGGAATTGGACCAGAGTTTATTAAGTCTAGATACATAGACCTAACGGAAAGTATCCCATTGACGGATAGTTTCCAGTGAATCATGTATGGCTCATCACAGAGGTGAACATCCATCAACCTCCATATGAGATGTAACCAGCTATCCCATCGGTCTCCTACTAGAGACCTTCTGAACTGGATATTCAATGGGACAGAGCGCAATATTGTAGCAACATAAGCTTCCTTATGTTGCACAATATTATACAAAGAAGGATACTATATGGCCAGTGGTGTCTCCCCTAGCCAAGTATCCTCCCAGAATCTGGTCGTGTTACTATTCCCAATGATAAATTTGGTTATGTGGAAGAAAGCAACTCTCGTCCTCATTAACCCCTTCTAAACAGGAGAGTCACTAGGTAAAACAGTAACCTGGACTAGTGTTTTCGAATGTAGGTACTTATTCCGCAAAAATTGTACCCATATACCTTCAGTCTCAAGAGACAACCTATATAGCCACTTACTAAGCAGGTATCTATTCTTGACTTCTATTTTTTCAATCCCTAGGCCACCTTGGTCCTTCGGTCTACAGATAATATCCCATTTGAAACGCATGTACTTTTTTGTTTTCATCGCCTTGCCAGAAGAAACGAGATCAATAGAAGTCTAACATTTTTCGTACCCCTACAGGCACTTCAAAGAAAGACAGTAGAAACATTGACATGCTTGTCTACACCGAGTTGATCAGAACAAGCCTTCCACCATAAGACATAAGCTTACCCTTCCAGCAGCTTAGTTTTTTTCAAACCGATCTTTAATGCATTTTCACTCCTTATTAGATAACTTGCGATGATGAATTGGTATACCTAAATATGAAAATCGTAGAGATCCCAATTCACATCCAAATAATTGTCTGTATGAAACTATGAATCTTGTTCTTCTCTGGCTCTCCCAAAACAGAACATTACACTTTTGTTAAAATTGATCTTCAATCCCGACAACTACTCGAAGAGACACAAGACTAGCTTCATATTTCTAGCCTTTGTCATATTATGTTCCATGAAAATAATCATGTCATCTGTGTATTGTAGTATGGGATACACCACCATCCACTAGATGTGGTACTAACCCACCTATCTAACCGTCTTGTTTAGCCCTACCAATGAGGATTGCCAACATATCTACCACTATGTTGAACAAAATAGGAGACATCGGGTCCCCTTGTCTCAAGCCCTTTTGCGTCTGAAAATAATGATCTATGTCATCATTTACCTTAATACCAACGCTGCCCTTTTGCACAAAGGATTCAACCTGTTTCCTCCATGAATCGTCAAAAACTTTCATACGTAAGGCCTATTGAAGGAACAACCATTTAACCTTGTATACGCCTTCTCGAAATCCACTTTGAAGATCACCCCATCAAGTTTCTTCGACTGGATTCCATGTAATGTTTCATGTAAGACAACCACACCCTATAGTATGTGCCCGACTGGCATGAAAGCGGACTGAATTGGTTGCACCACACTATGTGCAATCCTCGTTAACCGATTTGTACCCACTTTGGTAAAAATCTTGAAGCTCACATTAAGAAGGCATATCGGTCTGAGCTACTTGATACGGATTGCCTCCTCCTTCTTTGGCAATAACGTAATCGTTCCAAAGTTCATGTGAAAGAGCTGAATTTGACCATTAAACAAGTCGTGGAACATAGGCATAAGGTCATCCTTAATGATATGCTAGCATCTCTTGTAAAACTCTACTAGGAAACCATTTGGTCATGGTGCTCTATTATTTTTCATTTGTACTATTGCTTCAAACACCTCTTTCTCAGTGTATGGTGCAGACAAAATCTCATTCTCATCTGCCCCTAACTGAGGTACGTTCCCAACCTCGCACTCATCAAGCGACACAAAGTTGTGCTCTGATTCTCCAAAAAGTTGTTTGTAATAGTTAGAGATGTACAACTTTAACCAGTGCATACATATACAAGTACATATACATGGATCCCAGGCGCCACTTGCAGACATATAAACCTTAAATGTGTTCCTCCTTACTCTCTCGGTCTCGCTCCTCTCTCACATCCAAAATGAAGGCAAGAGCGACGACATTAGAGACCGTGAGTTGTGGTCCGATTAGCGGGAGGGGAGCTATGGAAACGAGTTGGCCTTCGAATCCGCTATCCCCGCCTGCAGCCTATTTCCAACATTATCTGCATCCACCGGACACATATTGTTCATGGTTGAGAGCTAGAGGTGAACTTTAGGAGGTCGACTACCAAAAATATACCAACTCCCAGCTCCACATAGTGGCAAAGTGTGAAGCAAAGCAAAGCATGGGCAAATAGACTTCTTAGTAGGCCATAAGTTGTTATTAGAGCAAATTCAGATATAAGATAAATGGTGCATTCTGCGTCAAACAGTCAAGGCTTTGCACAACCAATCAACCGAGCGATTGGCCGGCCTGTTTTTAGGAACTTTCCATCAGGTCAGGGCCAGTCCTGAGATTTCGGGGGCCCGAGACGAGACTAGAACATGGGGCCCCTTAGTATAATCTTCAAAATAATAATCTATATATAGAGAGAGAATGTTACTGATAACACTTAAGTGTGTCCAAAATCAATATTCATAACAAATAACTTGCGTATATTAGCTTAAAATTTCCTCTAACAATCGTATCACTGTTGGTGATATCAGTAGCGATTTCATGTAACTATTCTATATGTAATATCCCTAAAAAAATCCATATGAAATTTGAACTTTTGCTAGAGCCATCTTTAAATTAAATCTCCCAATCCTAGCAAATGATAGAATTATGTAGCATGGTCTAATAAGAATATAGAATTAAACATACATTTGCTAGATGAAGTACACATCCGTTCAGTGTTTAAGATGGCATAGATTACGCACCTTGATAGATTGGCTATTGAGGAACGACTGAACCAGAATCTTAGCGAACTTAGCAGGAGCAGTCGGGGGAGATTTGATTAAAACAGAGGCCGGAAGCTCAGGGGCAGATCGCATGCCTTCGTTGTCATTAGAGGGGAACAAAAAATCACTGTTCGCCTGCAGCCTTCTGCCATCGTGGCCTTAGGTAAGAGGTTTTCAAAACTGAATTTGGGGGAATCGACCGGAAGGAGAACGAGGAAGTGAGGACCCACAGATTGGAACGCGGAGTTCGTCGCCATACTGCGGCAGCTCGCCCAACGCCAGCAAATCGCGAGCCCAACGCCAGCAAATCGCGATCGGGTGCTTGGGGGTGTAGAATAGGGATCGTCAGATCGGAAGAAAACTTGAGATTTGAGCTTGTAGCGGACTCGTCCCAGGCTACTACTCGTTCTGCGTGGCTTGCATCCTCCCTGGGGCCTGGGCAAGCCATGCCCGGGCCGGCCCTGCATAAGGTTCATGTCTCGTTTGGGGAGGCTTCGCACAACCAATCTATTTTTCTTTTTCTTTTTTGTTTTCTTCTTCTTTTTCTTTTTCTTCTTTTTCAAAAACGTTTGGCAATTTTCAAAAATTGTCGGAACTAGAAAAAATATTCGTATTTTCAAACAATGATCAAGAATCTTGAAAAAATGTTTGCAATTTCAAAAATGTTCTCTTACAAAAATATGTTCCAGAATTTTAAAATGGTTGTGTTTTTAAAATTCATAGTTTTAAAAGTAATTCGCAATTTTAAAAAATGATGTTTTTTGTAAAAAAAAGGTCATGCTTTCACAAAATGGTTAACTTTTAAAAATATTAAAATTTACAAAAAATCGTCAAATTTTCAAAAATTATTCATGTTTAGAAAACTATTTTTTAAATGATCGAAAAAACAGCATGGTATAGTCGCTAGTGCACAGTGCGTTTGGGGGTCTGTTTGATGCAAAATATGTGTGTATGTGACCTCCCCATCCGCTGGCTCCAAGATGATCCCATTGCCCCGACAACATACGTATTGGACCCGACCCACAAAAGCATGATCGTTGCCGATTTCTTTTTCCCATGAATTGCTAGCTAGGACCTAAGCCAACTTGTGAGTTGTAAAAAAAACTAAAACCAGTTTGGGCGCATAATCTTGCAAGACATGCTTATGATTCTTTTCTTCCAATAGCCTGGGACGAGGATTCCCCACTTTTCTTTTGCAAGATGCACTGGATGATGTAACCCATTCACAGTTCAAATATGCCATACGAGCATTCCCATAAGAAAACTAATGTCAATTTGGTGAAGGTTAGATGCGGTTTTGCTTGTTATTTATTTACCTTTTTCTTTTCTCATTCTGGTGCCGATTTGTTGAATTAAGGGAGATCGCAATTACCAAAGAGGAAGCCATGTGGGGGTACTTTACGGGGTTGTGGACGAAAATGGCAACTTAGGCTCTGAGATGGCAGGCTTATTCCTAGAATGGGGACAGCTCCTTTCTAGCATTGGTCCTCGAACATCATTTGTTTTGGGAAAAGCCTGTTGGGTAGGTTTTGTTGCATTGCTAACTGTGATTCCGTGAAAGGTTCTATTTATCTTCAGTTTCTTTTTTTTTTAGCCGAAACCGTAGAACAATTGTTCTACGGTAATTTTGTATTAATCATAACAAAGTAAATTCAAGTTATTACAAACATTTATCCAACTCCTGTTCTCTCAAACATTAATGCTAAGTTAAAGATTCTGTTGAATCCAGTCTCTGATCTTGTCTGCTTTACTTTGTTTAGCTCTGATATGTGCCATCTGTAATCCTTTTTCCATATAAAATTTCCACATGTTCAGCGATTGTGGGGATCTTCTGAAGATTTTGTCATTTCTGGCTGACCAAGTACTCCAGCAGCCTATGATCACAATATCCATTGCAATATCTGATGGAAGTTGTTCCATGGTTAGTAAAATTTCATCATAAACTGAAATACCTCTGTTCTTGGTAGGAGTGATAGAGAACCAGCATGTGAAAGCAAAATGGCAGTCCCAGAATAAGTGAGTGATAGTTTCCTTTGTAGCTTCAGCACAAAGTACACAATTATAGTCTTCTAGATACATATTTCTCCTCTGCAACATGTTTCTTGTGTTTATCATGTCATGTAACAAAAGCCAGAAGAAGATAATGTGTCTTGGTCTACATGCAGTCTGCCAAATCTTCTTGAAGATGTTGTGTGCTTTATTGGGTGCAATGATACTCTTGTACATCTTTTTGGCTGAGTATTGTTTACCATTCCATTTGTAAGACCAGACATCCTTTTCATTGGAGATATCTCTATTGTCAAGAAATTCTTGGAGTTGATTGAATTGCTGGTAAGCTTGGATTGATAGTGGCATGTGGAACAGATTGGTCAGTTCTTGGTCTTGAGCCTGGGCTAGAGTGGTTTCTTTGGAAACAGCATAGGAGTACAGTTCAGGGTATTTATCTTGAAGGGTGGTATTCTGCCATCTATCTGGCCAAAGTAAGATAGTGTTACCCATTCCAGCTGTACATATTGTTTGCTCCTTGAAAGGTGGGGGGAGTTTGAGTATAGCTTTCCACGAGAAAGATCCAACCGATTTCTCATCCGATAACTGGTCTTGATAATAGGCCTCCCATATAATATTTACCCATGGTATATCTTCCTTGTTGAAAAATTTATGGAGGAATTTCATCAGTAGTGCTCTGTTATGATCATGACTATCAAGCACTCCTAGTCCTCCATGGGATTTAGGTTTGCCGATTTGTTCCCATGAAATAAGAGCAGTCCCTCTGTCCATTGTGCCATATTTTCTCCAAAAGCAGTTCATGAGGTAGGTATTGTTTTGTTTCACCACAGTCAATGGTATCATCAAGGTGCACATAGTAAATGTGGGCATGTTGGAGAAGACATGCTTGATGAGGATGAGTTTGTCTCCAGTGGATAGGAGAGTGGAACAACACAGCAGTCTAGATTCTATTTTCTTTAGCATGGGAAAGTAATCTTCCACTCTTGGTTTGCACAGTCCCAATGGCAGACCCAGATATGACTGTGGGAATTCTCCAATTTTACATCCCAGTAGGTTTGAAAGGGCAGACATCTTAGCTGTAGAGGTATTGAGTGAAATCATGGTTGACTTGGAGTAGTTGACCTTCAGCCCAGTGTATTCAGCAAAATGAAGTAGAAGATTTTTAATATGTATCAGATGTCTGCTATCTGCCTTAGCAACCAAAATGGTATCATCTGCATATTGAATGATAGGATAATCTGGGCATGAAACATGAGTAAGAGGTGATTCCAGAAGAGCATTGTTCATGGCATCATTAAGCATGGTTTGAAGCATATCAGCAGCAATCACAAATATCAGTGGTGATAGTGGATCTCCTTGCCTGACACCTCTTTTGCATAGGAATTGCCAGCCTGGGACACCATGCAACAGAATAGAAGAGAAACCAGTCCTATATACCATCTTAATCCATTGGAACCATTTGGTTCCAAAGCCTTTAGCTACAAGGATTTCAAGGATGGTGTCATGATTAAGCATATCAAAAGCCTTTTCAAAGTCCAGTTTAAACAAGATGAGTTCTTTCTTGCTTTGAATGCACTGGTGAACATATTTATATGCCCAAGCAAGACAGTCTTGGATACATCTGTTATTGAGAAATCCATATTGATTTTTGTGGACCAGCTTGAGTATGATTTTTTGGAGTCTGTTGGCTAGAAGCTTGGTGATGATCTTGATGGTGCAGTTCAGTAGAGATATAGGTCTGAACTCAGCTGGTCTGTTGGTAGAATCTATCTTTGGGATGAGAGTGATGAAAGAGTAGTTGATGCTTTGTAAGTTGACTCTGCATGCATGAGAATCATCAATCAAATTGTCGAACTCAGGTGTTATGATCTCCCAGCAATGTTTAAGAAAGGCAGCATTAAAACCATCTGGTCCTGGTGACTTGTGAGGTGGCATATGTTTGATAACCCTGTCAATTTCCTCTTTGGTGAAAGGTACTTCCAATTCACCAAGACCTTCTAATGGTTGAAGAAGCTGGTGCAGCAGTAGTGGGTTTTGAGTTTTGTTAATGGTGCCCATTCTGTTCTTGAAAGCTCTGAGCAGAATAGCAACTTTGGCATCATGATCATAGTGTTCATTACCATCCTCGTCCTTTAGCATGGGAATGTAGTTGTTTCTGAATTTAATAGTGGCTTTAGCTTGGAAGTACTTGGTGTTAGCTTCTCCCATCTTGATTTTCCTGATAGTGGCCCTTTGTTTCCAGTAAGTTTTCTGGTGTTGTAATATTGTATCAAGGTGTCTTTTAAGAACATCTCTGCCATTACTTTCTTCATGTGACAAATTCCTGAATTCTTCAATGGTATCATGGTACAGAATCATGAAATTGGTGTCTGCTAAGATTTTCTTTAAATCAGAAATGCCTCTGGCCTAGATTTTCAAACCTTTTCTGAGTCTCTTGAATTTCATTGCTATGATTTTGGCACTATCCATCCCCTGTGCCTCTTGAGACCAAATACCCTTGACAATGTCTTTGAACTGATCATGTTCCAGCCAGAAGTTTTCAAATCTGATTTTTTTTGCTTTGGGTATTGCAGACCCAATTTTCATCATAATGGGAGTGTGATCTGAAGTAGTTTGTGCAAGAGGAGTAGCAAAGGTAGATGGGTAACTTAGTGTCCGATTTTCAGAAGTGAAACACGAGTCTAGCTTTTCTAATAATGGTGCACCCTGCATATTACTCCAAGTATAATTTCTGCCTTTAAGAGGAATTTCCACAAGGGCTTGCTTGTTGATGGCCTCATTAAATAGTAACATATCATTGATATTTCCTCCTTCTATGCTTCTATTATTGGGGTATTTGATGTAGTTGAAGTCACCGGTGATAATCCAATCAGGATCCTCCTCCATGGTGTCGGGTATATTCCCCACGGTTTGACCCGGCGAGGAGGAATGACCCGGACCACCATTTGGCGGCTCAGAAGGTCCCCCTATTTATCGGGTCGACCTAGATGACAAGGTGTAAGGCCCAGTGTGCACCTCGACGGAAGGCTGCTCATGAAGAGGCCTGGAGGGCCGGCTCATAGAGAAGGCCCAAGAAGAGGAAGAATTCCCTCACAAGGGAAGCAAGACCCGGATTAGGAT
>CBMN010754885.1:56-14486 GCA_000582825.1 Hordeum pubiflorum
GGCCCCATAGGTGATCGTGGGCATCGTGACCCGACACACATCGAAAAAATAAATGGATGTCATCCTCCTGCTATCCACACCTACAACAAAACTAAGAAATGTGAATAGAAAAGCGACCCGCCCTCAAACCTGTAGGCAAAGCTCTCCGAAGAAGCCTCCAAGCGAAGAAGCCTCCAAGCAAAAGTTTGGACCATAGGCAGAGTATGTTTTTTGCTCGAGACCAACCTGAGAAGATTCTTGACTTCCAAAGAGACAGTAGAAGGAGCACTCCTGGGGTTTGCATGAATTTCCTGTAAACAAAGCTCGTAAGTAGTTGTGGAAGAACAAAGGCATTCGGAGTCAGATCCCAACAAAGCAAATCCGAGCCATCATCATTGATATTGTCAGTTTGAACAATCACAGAGGCCATGGCCTGCTGAAAAAGATAATGAACTAGAGCACTATTCCAAGCCATTTGACCAGGGAGCCAGATATCCCTGACATACGAAGGATATCTGAAATCAGGGCCTTGGATAATAAGCTGTCATGAATGGAAGCCCAAAGAAAGCATCAAGGGGTGCTCCAGATAGAAATATTACCTTGAGTGATCTGATAAAAAGAGTGGACTTTCAACATAGGAAGTATTTTTAATATAGAAGTTGAGAAAGCAGATTTAGGAATAGAAGAAGGAGTTATCCAAATGGCAAAGTCATGAACATGTTTTGCTTTGAGAACAAGGTACAAATGAGAAGAAGGGGATTCCGCAGTCCTCCAAGCAGTTGCAAGAATAAAAACCTCGTTGATAGCTTGCAAATTTCTGATACCCAACCGTCCTTCTAATTTAGAGTTACAAATGTCTTTTCAGGCCTAAGACAAATGCTTCTACTAGAGTCATTCTCCCTAACACCTGTCTACCAAAAAATCCTAATGACTACAATAAGCTTGGCAATAAACTTCTTAGCAAAATAAGATGTTAGCCATATAGTAAACAAGAATAACAGAGAAACACAGACCGAATCAATTCAAGCCTAGTAGCATGAGAAAGCATGTTGGCTTTGTAAGCAGGCAATTTATTCACAAATTTATCGAGAACAAAGTTATGAAGTTATACGCAGCAGTTCTGTTTTCGGTAGGAAGAACAAGAGGATGATAAGATGAGTGAAATTGGTCCAATTTGAAGGTCGCTAGACATTACACGTCAGTGTGCACACTGCCCCCTATCCATCATGTACGCGGTGCTGTTCGTGCCGCGTAAGTTGAACTGAACCCATCGTCGATCAATCAGCGCTACAATTGTGCACGGAAGCAGTACAACGACGTGGTGTTCGCCCAGGTGGAGTCAGCGAGACCCCCGGACGGGACCGAACAAGCGAGCCAGCCGGGCGCACCAACTCGACACCGGAGAAGGGGCGCCACGTGGCTACCCCGCGAGCGGCACCTCCTCCGCCGCCAGCAGCGCAGCGCCCCACGCCGTGCGCCGGCCCCCCCTCCCCTCCCACCCACGCGGCACGAGCAACCTCGTAGGACGCACGCACCTACCCGGGGCAGCCCGTAAATGCTGGTGCAGGGGTGGGCGCGCGGGGGGGCGGTGGCGCGCTTGATGACGCCATTCAATTGCCCCACGGCCCACGCCTCCTCCCCCCACCTGCTGCTGCTGCTGCTGCTCCGCTCCTCCTCCTCGTCTTATAGCCTTCTCCCCTCTCGCCTCCGACGCCAGTTCGCCTCGGACGCCTGCACCTCCCCTGCCTCAGGTCAGCTCCTCCGTCCGTTGCTCCCTCTCCTCCCAGGCCCAGCCCTCCTTCTGCTCCGCTTTCGCGCCAGGTGTTCGTCGTTTTGCCTCAACCGCGCGCGCCGCACGGCTGCCTTGAATTGTCGTCGGCGGCCCCTCGCCGTCGAGTCGGTGCGGGCGCGCCGACGCTGATCCGTGTGCTGCTCTTAGCTGCTCTGATTTGGCGGAACTGAAGGTGTCCGCTGTTCAGCTTCATTGGATGTTGGGTGCAGAGAGGGCAGCCACCGATTCACGGGGTGGTCGTTCACGTTCTAATTTTGACGCTACGGCAAGGAATTTGGTGTACGTGTGGTCAAATTCGCGTAGGATACGTTCATCAGTGATCACTGGAGCTGTTTCTCAAAAGGGAAAAAAAGTGATCACTGGAGCTCTTGCGATGGCAGTACGGATTAATAGTCCTAATGGGATTCTTTCGCAAAAAAAAAAAGGGATTCCGAACCTGCCTCTTGGGCCTCATGATGCCACGTTCTCTCTAGAACTGTGCAACATTAACTGTTAAGCTAGTACTGCTCCCATGACTAGAGTTCAGAGGCTCAATTATTGATGAAACAGTGAGGGGCTAAATAGGACAGCATGATAAAAAATGTATTGTACTTACATTTTGATAAGAGCTGGAAAGGCTAAATGACTTAGTACATGGTAAATCAGAGGGAGTATTGAACTAGTTATAATTGTGCAGCCGCACTGCTTCTAGAATGACTCTGGCAATGTAGCAGTTCGTAGTCACTCTTTTGTGCATGATCAAACTGATTGTTCAGATTGTGGTTTGTAAGTCTACTTATAACGAAGAAGTGGCCACATTGATCAGGTTTATTTATGTACTGTGGTAGACGGCCAGGACTACTGGGTCTCTAGTCCCATTTGCCTTCAAACCAACTACTGCTTTTTATGGCATGCAAAGGCAGTTGATCATTCATCTCAATATCTGGTTATAGTTTGAAGCATAGGACTACATTTCCATTTAGTATCTGTCATTTGTTTTTTCTGATGTTTTCATTATCTTGCTTCTGGCTCAGTTGACAGCACCAAACAGAGTTCTCATACATTTATGGAGGTTGTTCGAGAAGTCTTTAAGCATGGCTCGGCACATGGTGCCCGTGTGGCTATAAGAGCTGACCAGAAGAGTTACAGCCTTGTCCAGCTTATTTCTTCTGCACTGGATGTCCACAATATTTTGTGCCGAAAAAATGTACCACCAATCCCTTTTCCATATCATAGTTTTTTGTGTGTATTCACTTGAGACTGTCCGTTAGCCGTGAGGTGATTAGGATATGACTATCTTGACCTTATTTCTAGGTTCTGAAATTGATGGCTTATTAGTTTCCCTTCTCCTTTTGTCGTTATAACTTTTTCGTAAGGCTGGGACTGAAATTATAAACTAATTGGGTTGACATGATAATATACAACATCAAGCTCCCCGAAAAGTGCAACTTCAAACTTTATGATTTAGGTGAACCACTCCTGGTAGGTTGGGTGCCTTCTGGTCATTCCTCTTCTAATATAAAAGGACAAGCATTTTGGTTAGGGTGTGGGTCTGAAACTGGGAGGGTATACCTTCAGGCACATATCTGCAGTGTTATCATTAGTTTGTCCTGCTTTCGCATCACGTTTGTACTCAACTACTCAAGCAATTAGTTTGCCCTGCCTTGTCCTTGCATGTTTGATAGAAAGCATCGCAAAAATTACACAAGCTTTCAATAGGGTTCTCCCCTATCATTTCCACAAAAATATGACTAAACTGCACAAGTTAGCTTTTACAAAGTGCTGCCCAGTTTATTTACTAGCTCTAGTCAAACTGCAGTTATGTCAATGAAGGACATGTGCAGTCATTAAACTTTTTTATGCTTCCACCTTTACTTCCCCAAAAATATGTTAGTTCACCATTCAACTTTGTTAAGTTGACTGAGCTTCAGTTCACATAAACTTTCAGTTAACTGTTTGATGCATGTTGATGATGCCCTAGAGAAAACTCAGTTACACTGTTTTATATGACACAGGATGGTAAAAATTCTTCTATTAGTGGAACAAATGGGACAGGATTCCTTTGTGGTGCCCGTATTGGCATTGTGGCTAAACCCTCTCCTGAATTTGTTGCTGGGATATTTGGAACCTGGCTTTCTGGTGGAGTTGCAGTACCCCTTGCACTTAGCTATCCAGAAGTTGAACTTCTGCATGTCATGAATGACTCGGTTTGTTCCAAAACTATTGCAGTATTTTTTTTCCTTCAATATATCAGCTTACGTATGAAACATGTCTATTTTCTACTGGGATATTATGTATTATTTTTCACCTTGCTGTCATCGGCAGGGGTTGAATTTAGAAATAGAAGTTACAGAAGGTCATGTAGCAAGGGGTGTTCCTTAAATGCCCAATAGAGGGTCTGTCTAGACCCTAGACATCTTGTAGCATATATAAGTTAAAAAAATTTGTTGTATATACACATGTTTACAGTTTACAATGGTTTATGCGAGATGTCTTTGTTTCTAACTTCCTCAACTTATAGGACATTTCTATGGTGTTAAGCACCAATGAGCATCATGACATTATGGAAAGCATCTCTACTAAATGTTCCACTCGTTATTCTCTTCTTCCACATGTGGAAAGTATACCTCCAAAGATGGATGCCCAACAACCTTTAATTAGTGAAGTGACTTCATCAGTTTCTAGCTTAATGGCTGAGATCGACAGTTTAAAGAAAATTAAAGGTGATTGTTTTTGTTTATTTTAAAGAAAAATTTAAAGTATTTCATTTATGCTGCTTCTTTTACTCTGCATGTTTCAACAGTTAATCTTATTTTCCGAATATTTCATGCCCTGCTGCTATAAACCTAATTATGCTGGAGTTTGATTATGCAGGAGATGATCCTGCTCTTATCCTTTACACAAGTGGCACAACTGGTAAACCGAAAGGAGTAGTCCACACTCATGAGGGGATACTTTCTCAGGTGCATTTTATCAACTTTAAGTAGATCTATCCTACAGTTTCGGAACATTCTAGTTACTTTGCTGTTGCTGAGCTTATTATCCATATGTTTGCACCCTTTTCATGACTCTTTTATTTATTTGAACTGATCTGTGAGTGTTTAATATACATACCATTTTATTCACTGGTTTGGCAGGTTCAAATGCTGACAGAGGCATGGGGATATCAAAGTGAAGATCAGTTTCTCCACTGTCTTCCACTGCACCATATCCACAACAAATGCTAATACTAAATGCTATATAAGGATCTTGTATCATATCTATACTTACATATCGATTTGCATTATTAACAAGAACCTCCTTGTTATGTATTCAAGTATTCAGCTATACAGATACATGTTTGTATGATATCTCTTCCTTTTCTTCCTTGGGAAAATGCTTCATATCTTAAGTTAACTAGGAAGGTTTTCCATACTGTAGTCATCATGCATGTTCAGGTTTATAATGCCAAGTACATGCATTAGTATAGCAGTTAGAACCTCATCACAATGTTTGATTGCAATTATGATAGCTTTCACACCCTTACTTCTGATAATTATATTTGGAGGAACCATGCTGTTTTGTCAATTTTATCGAAGTCCTTAACTTTGATTACATGTGCACGGTCTTTTCAACGCTCTATTTGCTCCCCTCTATTCAGGATCAGTGGTAAGTGCCCTCATTAACTTGTTGTATTATGTAAAATGCTTTATCTACAAATTTATAATGGTCCGTTTGAACAATAGATATTATGGTTTGATTTAGGCGAACCATCTTCTCTAGCTCCTGGATTTATTTTCTATCGTCTTTTGTAGCTGTCGGATTTATGTTCTGGTCACTTAATGTGTCTATTTACTTTTGCTTGAGGAGCCACATAAGATTAAATTGTTTTGGACCTTTCGGTAGACATCTGTGGAGTTGCTTTCATGGTAAGTTAGTAACACATTTTCTCTGTGATTACAGGTCGAGTTTATGCCAAAATTCAGTGTGAGGGGAGTATGGCAGAGATGGTGTGAGTCATATCCCAACGGCACCAGTAAAAATGATGAGGCTATTACAGTATTTACCGGAGTACGATTCTTTGACATATATATTTTCGTCGTCAAACTGGTTGAGCTGCTAGGGTGATTTGATACTTCTGGAATGGCAGGTTCCAACAGTGTACACACGCCTACTGCAAGGGTACGATAATATGAATCCTGATCAACAATCTGCCTGTTCTTACGCTGCAAAGCAGCTGAGACTAATGGTAAATTCCATGTATACCTTGTCATTAATTGTATTTATTCCCTTGGTTTCAGCATTGAAATTTGGATGTTGAATGCCCCATCCAAAGTTAATTAATGATCTAGCTAAGTCTTATCATGTCTCCTGCATTTCCTTTTTTTTTGAGTACATGCAAACCACTGCACATCTATGTATTAGGTAGAAAGAAGAATAAGTCTCCCTAGTCCTGATATGTTCCAGACTGTGTCGTCTTGAGTGAGAAATGGCAGCATACATACTGGGAGCATGATTTTTTCTTTAAATTGTGAAAGCCAAGAGTTGAACCCAATATCTCTTGGCGTTGATACAATATTAAGTTTCATGCACAAACCAAACCAAAAGTTCGAAGTTCGAAGCAATGGAGAAGGTTGGGCAATCCACATGCACTTCAGCATTTCTATGGATTACTTTCCCGTGCCCCTAATTCCGTAGGAATTTCAGTATCTGTGACCTCCTTTTCCACTTAATCCACGTAGGATGGAGGCAATATCCCTAGATTTTTGTGTGTGTTCCATAAACAACTTTTCTTGCAATTTTCCTGTTTTCTGCAACCCTCTCTTTTGCACTTGCATTCGTGTCCAATTCCAGTGTTTTCCTATTTCTATGTTTCTCATTTGTACGATTCAAAGAGGCCCTTGATAGTTTTTGCATGCATGCTTTGTTAACACTATCATAACTTGCTTTCATATTATGTAAGTTTTCTATATCTGTGTTACTAACAGTCCTTGAATTGCTGTAGATGTGTGGATCATCAGCACTTCCTTCCCCACTCATGAAACGGTGGGAGGAAGTGACAGGCCACCGTCTTTTGGAACGCTATGGCATGACTGAGGTTAAATCATAAACTCTTCCTTCTGAAGTCAATGCGCACTGATATTTCATTAATAGGAATTTTGTAATGGTTCCTAACAGTCTTATTTTGTTACAGTTTGTCATGGCACTGTCTAATCCATTGCATGGTGCACGGAAAGAAGGTACAGTTGGTAAACCTCTTCCACGTGTTGAGGTATGCTATGACTCCATTGTAGTTAGGATGCAATTAAAATGATTTATTCGGTATTGCTTCATGGGCTCATGGCATTTAAAGCATATATTTTCTCAGGCCAAGATCATTATGGATGATGGTACAGAAACTAAAGATGGAGTCGGTGAGCTCTGTATTAAAAGTCCATCCCTTTTCAAAGAGTACTGGAAAAGACCAGAGGTATAATTTCAATTCAAAGAAACCTTGCTAATTTATCACCCATGAACTTCTAACTAATGTGAAGAAAACTGGATTCCTTTTCATATTTTTATTGTATAGATTAGTTCTTGGTAGATGAAATCCAATGACTGCATCCTTAGTTTACTACTAATAAGGTATAGTTGCTTGAATTGTGTACAAGTTTAACAATGCCATGATCCTTCCCCTGGGATGCTAATTAGATTCTTCGATGCATAAAATTGGATTCCTTTTCATGTTTTTACTGTATAGATCAGTTATTTGTGGATAAAGTCTGATGATTGCATCCTTGCTTTACTACTAATAGGTATAGTTTCTTGAATGGCGTACAAGTTTTACAGTGCCATCATAATTCCTTCTCCCCGATACCAATTATAGGATATTATTGCTGCATTTGTTCAGCCAATCTGCAGTCCACTTGCTAAAATGATGTGCTTCCATTTGGTTAAATGCACATTTTCTTATTTAAATAAGATATTATGTATTATCATGACTTATGAGGCGTTTTAGCATGCACTCTACTTCAAATCTACACTATATAAAGTTACTATACTTTAGCTATAAAGAACCAAACGAAAGATGCATTGTTGTGAATTTAATACCATTGTTTTGTTATTGACATGGCAAATTTCTGGTGCAGGTTACTGCAGAATCATTTATTGATGGTGGGTTCTTCAAGACTGGTGATACAGTAACTGTAGATGAGGATGGATACTTTATAATTTTAGGGCGTAAGTACCACTTTAGAGCCCTACAGTATTCATTTTGATTGTGATATATGTCCAGAGTAAAAATATATTGGGATTCTCAACCTCAATTGTATAAATTGTGTAGGCACAAATGCTGATATCATGAAAGTTGGTGGTTACAAGTTATCAGCATTAGAAATCGAGGCGGTTCTGTTGGAGGTAAATTAGCATTTACTGAAAACTACCTATTCGAAGCGTCTAAAATATTTGAAATTCTCGGAGCAGCTACTTCACTGAAATAACTGCTGATAGTTATGAAGCTCTAACTTGTATCTGTTTGCACTAATAATAGGTAGGTGTGCTTTCTTCGATTTGAGAGTCACAGGATAGACAATGTTAGGCTAAAAGCTTCACCAAAGGATTCTTGGTGCAGTTGATTAAAGTCATATGTTACTCATCTTGCTTATATGGTTTGCTTTGTTGTTCAGCATGACACTGTACTGGAGTGTGCTGTTCTTGGCTTGCCTGATGAAGCTTATGGGGAGGTTATATGTGCAATAATTGTGCCTAAGGAGGACGCAAAGGAAAGGGCTGAACAGGCTTCGAAGCCAGCACTAACCTTAGAAGCATTGACAAGTTGGTCAAAAGATAAACTTGCTCCATACAAGGTTTGCCTACAGAACTTCCATTTTCCCCAGCTGCTTTACAGCATTACTTCCTTAGATGGTTTTTGCTGCCGAGTTGTTTTTTGTAGCTTTCTTTGCCGGGTACTATCAAGTTCGCAATTTTTATGCTGGTGGTTTTCCATCTAAATTATATATTTACAACCACATCTGCTAATGTTAATATTATCAATCCTCTGATTATGTTAATGAACATTCAGTTTCAGTAATGCCAACAAATATTTATCTGAAAACTTTTAAGCAATTCACATATGGTACATGTTCATAGCTACTATCTTGTCAGCCTGAACTCATTATCTTTTCTCGTTAGAGTTAAATTTTTTCTATGAATTTGTAGATTCCAACAAGATTGCACTTATGGGACTCTCTTCCTCGGAATGCCATGGGAAAGGTGCGGAAATATATAATAGTATATGCTTTCTTTTTTTCTTTAAGAGCATCTGTGAGTTTACTACTGATTTCGTTTTTGCTTATTTCAGGTTAACAAGAAGGAGCTTAAGAAATTATTAGAGGTGTAGCCACGTTTACATTGATGTACCTATTTTTCCGTCTCACCCTTCTACAAGGCAGACATATAGCAGTGTCAGCTAATAATTTTGTTCTATGGAGTAATAACTTTAGTTCTATTCTACAATAATGATAATTTAGAGCGACTATAGTAAATGTGTGAGTACATTATGCACTTTACGTATATCTTTAACACCACTAATAATCTGAAAAGCGAGAATGTGAAATAACTAGGAAGTTCCATGCGCCATAGGGAAAAGCATTAAGCATACAGGTTGTGTAGTACTTGTTAATGTCCGTCCCCATTATGATATGCTGAAACTTACCATCTGTATATATTCCTCCATTTTTGCTCATAATAACCAAAATCAATGTAAGTACTTCCTCATGTTTTAGACATCGCTAAGTCTTCTAGATTAACTTCAGCTGCTGACCTGTTGTTGCGGGGGAAAAAACCACAAATTGTGATTATTTTCGTTTAACCAATCACACAAATATTTTTGTCTGTCGTTAGTTGAAATTAGTTGACCAAAGTTTTTCCCCCTGAGGAACTGGCCTCTCTGTTGAGAAGAAGCACGAGGTAACCATTTCCAAAAGAAAACAACAACCGTAAACTCTGCCTTCGCTGATGAATGGTAAGGCGAGTTGCACAGGTTTCTTCCGTGCCCTTGGAACTTTGAAACTTTTAACCACAGTTCAGAGCAATTGGTTCAGAGAAGGGAGGATCAACCCTGCAACCTGCGGTTTCTGCCCTCTGACACGTTAAAAATGGCCTGTGACACCGGAGCTCAGCATACAAAACTAGGCCATCGGCCGTTCCCTCTCACCTTCACCCTCCTCCTCCCACTCCACGTTCTTCCCCTCCTCGCCGTACTTCCAGGCGCACCAGAGGAAGTAGACGAAGTTGACGGCGCCCAGACAGGCGAGCAGCCAGTAGTAGTAGTCGTAGTGGCCCGCGTTGAGATCGCTGGAGAGCCAGCTCGTCCTCCCCCCGCGCCTGCTCGCGTCGTCCACCACCTTGACGATCAGGCTGTTCACCAGGTTGCCCACCCCCATGGCCATGTAGAGCAGCGCCATGCTGAAGCTGGCCATGCTCTTGGGCAGCTCCGTGTAGAAGAACTCGAGCTCCCCGATCACGCCGAACGCCTCCGCCAGCCCCATGAGCGCGAACTGCGGCACCAGCCAGAACGCCGACATGCCGTCGCCCTCGCCGCCGCCGGCCAGCGCCAGCCTGCGCCGCGCGCCCTCCACCGCGCCCGACACGGCCATCGCCGCGGTGGCCAGCAGCAGGCCCACGCCCACGCGCTGCTTCATGGTGAGCCCCCGCGGGTCGCCCGTCACCCGCCGCAGCGCCGGCGCGATCCACCTGTCGTAGCTGCCCGACCACAGCGACATGGTCACCATGTTGAACATGGTGAGGGAGCAGCCCGGCACGCGGAACTGGCCCACGCCGATGCGCCGGTCCATCTCGTTGGCCTGCAGCACGGCGTAGTTCTGGCTCATGGCCTGCGCGAGGAACACGGTGGACGACCAGATCGGCAGGATCCGGACCGCCGACTTGAGCTGCTCCACCTGGTCCACCGTGCACAGCCTCCTGCCACCACTGTTGCCATCACGCTCTGAGCCCGCCGCGCCATTGCCCTCGTTCCCAGTGTTGCTGATCATGCAGGCCTTGTTCAAGAACCTGAGCGGATTCAAATGAAACATCGCCATATATGTCACATGAACAAATCAATGGGTGGATCATGCCTTTCACTCTGCAGTATGCACTCACCTCAGCTTGTCTGTGGGCACGGTGAGCTTGCAGTCCTTGAGATGATGGTACACGCCGTCCTCCGTCTTGGCCGGCAGCTGCACCCTGTGGTTCTTGACCGCCGCCACGAGGGCGGCGCCTATCCCGGCGAACATTTGCTTGGACCCCTTCTCCTTGACGTAGAGGCGGGAGCCCAGGAGGAAGCTCACCGCGGAGAGCATCATGAGGCCCATCGGAACGGCGAACCCGGCCTTCCACCCGACGTTGTCCTGCACGTAGACGATCACGGTGACGGCGACGGTGAAGGCCACCCCGATGGACGCGTAGTAGGCGTTGAAGTAGGCCTGCAGGATCCTCGACCTCCTCTTCTTGGGGTGCCGGGAGAACTGGTCCGCGCCGAAGGCCATGGAGCACGGCCGGATGCCGCCGGCGCCGATGGACAGGAACGTGAAGCCGGCGATCAGCCAGGCAAGGTGCCTCGGCCCCGGGGGCGCGCACTGCTCCCCGGCAAGGCCGACGCCGCACGGCGGCGGCCGCGCTCCGGGTACCATGGCGCTCAGCCATAGGAAAACAATACCCTGCAGTAAGTAGTGGTGCAAATTTAGCGAAACTGAAGCATCGGCACGCTCATATTCGGTTGTTTTACGCTCACCGTTAGGCATGCGATGGACCCCACCGAGATGGCCATGAACCGGCCTGTGTACATGTCGGCTATGAGCGCGCCGGGAATGGGCGCGAAATTTGCCGCCGCAGCCCACACGAAGAGCGTCGCTGCGGCGGTGACGTTGCTCAGGTGGTACTGCTTGGTGAGGTACATGATCATGTTGGTGTTGAGCCCGAATCCCGCAACTTTCTCCAACATTTCATTCGCTGCGGATGCAAAGGAAAGAGAGAACAGTATACACCATCACAAATCGAAGGGACGTATGTATAGTCAGCAAACATAGATAGAAATACTAGTACTCCATCCGATCTACATTCAAGAACATTGATCCCTCCTGAAGATCGGCTGAGGCTGAGGCTAAAACCATGTTCTTTCGGCTTTCATAAGTAATTAAAATCATGTTCTTTCGCTATCTACGAATCTTCAAAGTGCACATGCAATGCAAAATTGCGAAGTTATGAGTGGCTGAGTGCTTCCCATACAAAATATACATCTGTAAGGAATACTACCACATCTGTTTGTTTGATCTCCGATCGATGCATGTCTGATGTCTCTCATCGACGATCATTCTCGGCTGCACCCTGTAGTGCTGCACCTACCAGTCCATGTAGGGGCAGAGTAAGAGGGGAAAATATTTACATACCTATGATGAACGGTAGGGCTACGAATCCACCTCTCCCTTTCACTTTGCGAGCATCGGACTCAGAGCTATGCGCATCACCTTCCTGGGTCTCCATCGATCTTCTGCAGAGGTAAAGGTCGGCAGCAGGTAGGTAGCTGGGGGCGGTGAACAGCACCAGCTGCCGTGCTGGATCGTATCCGTTGTTGCTTGCCGAGAAGTGATGGAGTTCAAACTATGCCAGGGTGCCTGCCGGGAAATGCAGTTCTGAGATCGCCGGAGGAAAGAACATGCTCCTGCATTCTCCTTGGGAATTGGCAGAAAGGGCCCGGCAGTGGGATAGGTGAAGGGGGGAAACGAGGGGCGTGCACAAGAAACTACACATTCTTCCATTTAAGGTAGGAGAAGGGGAACAAACTCGTGACCTTCTTGCATAAAATTGAAAACAACACACAGGAGAAAAAAAAGAAAAGAACAGACGCTGATAGTGAAAACGCACGGTGCATGTATGCATGTATCATCACTTTATTAACACCTAAAAAATAATTGTGTCATCACTTAAAATGCTACTCTTCAAACTTTAAACGGAAAAGTTAACGGACGAACCACATTTTTTTGTTTGTTTTACAAACGATCCAAACGACTCGATCATTGTCCGATCTCAATTGCGCGGTCCACTCTTCCTGGTTTTTCCACCGTGCGTGTGTGGGTGGTTTTTCATGAGAGTTCCGACCCGGTTAGCGTTTCTCTCGTGAGATTTAATGCAAAAATAATGTGTGCATGTTGTAGGATTTGAACCCAGGTTATTTGATTTGGTGAAGTTTCAACCAACTACCAAACTAGTGATTGTTGTACATATTGAAGGTGATCCAACTTTTATAGACTGCGCCAGATGAAATGTGATTTTTTATCAATCCCTTTTTAAGGGCAAAAAATGTGCTAGAGATGGGAATTGAACCATTGACCTCATGCGAGGGCACTTAGTTGAATGCAATATTAGGAGGGGTTGCCCCTCCTCCAAGGCCGCGCCACCTTAGCCACCTATAAGTAGAGGAAAGGCGCCCCCCCAAACCACCCCGGTTTCTGGGTGCGCCCTCCTCCTCTCTCTCTGCAAAATTTCTCCACCACCGCAAGGCTTCTCCACCTCTCTGTCCTCCGGTTGCCTTTCATCCTGGACGATGAAGCATTATCGAACCACTAACACCGAACGAATGGATACCGTAGAAGGATCATGCGTTTGATCCTAGATTGGGAGAAATTCTTACAGTTGGGAGGTTAGCCTAGTTGCGGGAATCTGCACATATTCACCAACATCTTCTTCTTTGCTGTGTTTGTTGGTAAGGATCAATCTGACCTATTGCATCTTCATAGTGATCCTGGGCGTGTACGCTAGTGAAGTATTTTGTTTTTGTACAATGTTCCCCAAAAAAAATCTGATGGGACTCCAGAACCGGTCATTCCGATGAAATATTATGAAGGAACACATGATGAAAATCTTGTGGAGGAAGACAATGAAGTTCCTATTAGGAGCAAGAGACAGAGAACCACAAAGTACTTTGTGACGATTTCATTGTGTTCCTCGTGGATGATACTCCCAGTTCCATTTCAGAAGCTTATGCATCTCCAGATGTTGAATACAGGAAGGAAGCGGTCCATAGTAAGATGGATTCCATCATGGTTAACAAGACATGGGAGATCGCTAATCGTCCCTATGATTGTAAAACTGTGAGATGTAAGTGGTTGTTCAAAAATAAGCTTGGGCCTGATTGTACGATTAAAAAGTACAAAATCCAGACTTGTGGCTAAGCATTATACTTAGAAAAAGGAGAAGATTTATTCGATACTTACGCACTTGTGACCAGATGACCACCATTCTAATGTCACTCTCGTTGGTGGCCTCACATGGTCTTCTCGTCAATCAGATGGACGCCAAGACGACTTTCTAAAATAGAGAGCTATACGAGGAAAGCTACTTGCAACAACGAGATGACTTTGTAGTAGATGGTCAAGAAGGAAATGTGTACAAGTTATTGAAATCTTTATATGACATGAAACAATCACCTAAGCAATGCCATGAGAAGTTCAACAAAACTTTTAAAATCGGATGGCTTTGCTGTTAATTAAGTTGACAAGTGTGTATACTATCACCATGGTGGGGGCGAAGGAGTTATATTATGCTTGTATGTCGATGACGTACTCATATTTGGAACCAATGTCAAAGTCATTGTGGAGGTTAAGACTTTTCTATCTCATAACTTTGAGTTGATATATCTTGGTGTTAGAAATATGCCCTAGAGG
>CBMN010754931.1:0-10447 GCA_000582825.1 Hordeum pubiflorum
GTTGCCGCCTTCAAGGGCACCGCTAGTGGAATCACGACATCTTGCATTGTGCGAGGGCGTGAGGAGAATAAGGTGGTCCTGGTGACTTCTTGGGAAGCATTGTGCCTCCACACCTCTTCAACGGAGACATACCTCCCCCCAAGGGAGAGAACTTCAGTAACACATCCTCGTCTTCATCGACTCCACTTGTGGTTACTTCATACCTTTACTTTGTGCAAGCTTTTATTGTGTGCTTACTTTGTGCTTGCATTGTTGTTGTGCTTGTCATATAGGTTGTCCACCTAGTTGCATATCTAGACAACCTATATTCTTGTTGCGCCATTAATATTATTAAGAAAGAGGTTAAAATTGTTAGTCGTTTATTCACCCCCCCTCTAGTCAACCATATCGTTCCTTTCAGGAAGGTCAAGGACCGGTCCCTCGCTGCAAGGGACCTGGTCCTGCGCCGCATCCAAACAAGAGCAGGGCTCGACAAACTCTCCCCCTGCTGGGAGGGCCCTTAAGTTGTAATAGCAGTCCTTAGGCCCGGGTGTGTCAGACTCGCTGTGCAAGACGGGACGGAGCATCCAAGATCTTGGAACATAGAGCACCTACGCAAGTTTTACCCGTAGGTTAGCAAGAAGGGTTAGGTGAGTCATTTTGGGGCACAAAAACCAGACAAGGGCAGTGTCTCTCCCCATGTCTGGTCGGGGGCTACCGTTGTATGCAATGTTAATATGTTAATACATGCGTACTTTATTCCTCTCGCTCTTAGCCCAGGGGTTTTTCCCGTGAGCTCAGGCTGTCTTACCTTTAGAGCTGTATGAGTAAAGATTTTTTCGCCGGGGAGGCACCCAGTTCTCAAAAGGAGGAGACGAGGGAGACCTCCAGTAGCGCGAAACATCAAGGAGTCATAACAACAGGTAAATAAAAATGCTTAAATACAAAGTCTTCATTACAATTACATCGTTGGCAGGAAAAGCAAAAGGCCCATCGGACAGGGTCGTGGCTAGTGAAGCGCAAAAGAAAGTCTTCCATGCCCCCGGCCTTGGAAGTTCACATCCTGCTAGTGGAAGTCGAGGCAGCCTCGCCCTTGGCGACTCCCGGACGATCTTCTCCTGCCAGAGCAGCCGGCGCTGTGGCAACCCCAGCTTCAGAATTTGGAGGAGCAGCACCCGCCTCTGGTGAGAACATCCGGGAGATTTCATGGGCGACGGTGTTCACCGCCTGCTTCGCAGCCAAGATCTCCTCTAAATCGGCGCCGGCGACCCCCTCCAGGATCGGCTCCAGAGGGAATCGCGCGTTGCGACTACGGTAGCAGGCCAGAATGTATTCAGCCGTGAGGAAACTCATCGCGCGACCCTTAGTGTTGAGCTGCGCGGTTTGCCGTAGGGTATGCCGGGGCAAAATACCGGCAACCCGGTCGAAGGCAATCGCGTAAAGCCCTAGCGAATCATCCTGTGGGACGTAAAACTCCCCAGCATGGAAGCCTAGGCTCAGCAACCCATCATGAAGATGAAGGAGGGCGAGCCGCAGCAGGTCCCGTCCCACGTCGAGGGCCCGGAGGCGAGCGTCGGCTTGCCGCTCGGCCTCCACCGCGCGAGAACGGGTGGCGGAAAGCTCCTCCATGGTGTCGGCTAACCGCCGCTCCAGATCCTCCACCCACTCCCTCGCGTGGGTAGCGGCGGCGCCGCGCGCAGACGTGGGGTCCCCGAGCCAACCGCAGCGGTAAGGAGCTCACCCACCTGTGCGGTCAGCACGGCCACGCGTTCATTAGCGACGTGCAGTGCCCGGGCCAATTCCGCCTCACGGCGGGTGCTAGCTGCCTGCTGCGAGAGGACGGCCCGAACCTCCTCCATCATCGTGGTCCCGACTGCCTCGGTCCCGAAGCGGAGCCACCGTGGCCCCCAAGCTCTGCCGCCGGCTTGGTCCTGCCCATTACCTGCACTGCTGCGGTTCCCGTGCGCGCACCCAGGGCTGGCCAAGGCGTGGCTGGCAGCCCCATTGCCACCCGCCAGGAAGCATAAGGCCTAGGACGGCGGAAGGAGATCAGCGTCGACAAAACACACGCAAAAACAATGAAGAAAATGGCAATGCTCAGACCTTGATGCAACGCAGGAAACAGGGTCTCCTTAACCGCCTACTAACAAGCATGGCCCAAGAAACAGGCCGGCTAAAGGCCCTCGATGCGCCCGGGCAGGCTATGCGGCCGAGGCGTAAGGTGCGGCCCAGCCTGGATAATGCATCAGGCGGGGCAGGCCGCTAGGACACGTGGCTGGCCCGGGTGCGTCTCCCGCCTAAATTTATCCGGGGACACGCGTCCGGCCCGGATGACACCCGGGCGCCGCGTGCCGAGGTGACTAGAAGACGCGTGTCTCACCCGAAGGCCATCCGGGTGAAAGGTATCCATCCGTAAGCCTGCGCGGAGTAAGCCTCTCCTGGAAGCTCGCGGATGAGACACGTGGTCCACCGGGCGCATCGTCGCGCAGCCTGGGGAGGACACGTGGCGCATCGCCACCGTAAGATGAGGTGGTTTCCGATTCGCGGCGGCCGAATCCAGTGGGGACATTAACTATTCGCCACTCTTACCCGTGTCACCTTAATTTGTCTCGCTGACGCTTGCATCGTTGACTCTCTACTATTATAAAGCACGAGATTCTTCCTGTCCGAAGGCCCGCTTGTTGCTCCTCCCTGCGCGCCCCTCCCTCGCACGAGCAGTTGTCCCACTGCCCTCCCCCGCGTCGCCTCCGCGACCCGGCGGCCTGAGCCTATCCCTCTCTTCCGCCCGCCAGCTGCTCGAGGGGATGGCGCGCCGCTCTCCGCGTCCCTCTTCAACTCCCCCATTACTGTCTCCCTTGGCGGCGATGTAGTCGCCGCGTCCCCCGCCGACCTCACGGCCGCATTAGCGCTGCCGCCGGGCGCGGTTGGCCTCCCCGCGGGGATGGACGCGGCTTCCTTCTCCTCGGCGATGCCTGTGCCCCCGCCGTCGAAACCGCCTCTAGCTACCGACCCACTCAAGCCGCCCGTGAGCCCGTCGCTGCTGCCCTCCTCTCGCTTCCCCTTCACCTCCCCATCCTCCCTCCCGGCTGCGCAGTGGAAATCCATCCCAACTTGGGATCGATTCCTTCTCATGGTAAGACCTCTAACCTGCTCTAAGAGGTTGGGTTTTGCCCCCAATCAAATCCAAATCTTCATCTTCGTCTCTCTCCACCCGCCAGTTTCGCCGCAAATTTGGGGACGCTGAGGCCGCCCAGGACCTGGTAGCAGCCATGATGATGTCCGACGACGACGACAGCTCAGCGGGGTGAGGAATTACTACCTGTCCATCATGCAAATCTCAACTTCCATCTGACGAGGGATGTCTTCAATCTTCTTTCTCCACTTTTTCTTAGGACATCTTATTTCTGCACTTCAGATTTTAGTCTGTGAACCATGCAAGTTCAGCAGTACTTTTAATTTGAAGACTGCACTGCTAAATAGGCTACATCAGATGCCAATGGTTTTCAGTTCATAAAAGATTGAAGTGACCACTTGACTGCAAAATCAGATGAAAAATGACTTGGTGACAGTTAGAATATGGTTCACTATGTATGAATGAATAATTAAGCAACTGAGAGCAACTTTATTTAATGTGAGGCTTGCATAGTTTTCAGATAAGCATCCAGGCAACACCAGGCATGGTAGGGCTGGGTGCTAGGGGATGAAAGGCATATGCATGTTTGCCATACTCATTTTTCTTTTTCTTGTTCTTTTTTTATCTTTCTTTTTGGAGGGAAACATCCCAAATGTTTATGCTTCAGAAAATGCTCTTTGCGGAAGCTGTTAATCTTGCAGCATTCTGAACCCTACTTCTTTGATGTTTTGAAGTGATCGGAATCATCAAAAGGAAGGCCTTGATTAAAGAATTGGCTGCTGCTTACCATGCTGAGTGTATAGCATGTTGTATAGAACTTCTGCAGCTTCAGAAAAAGTTGGAGGAGGTCTGTATCCTTTGTCTTCCAAAATCTTTAGCTGTAACAATCCCTTGATCCTCTGTATTGCTTAGTTTCTGGTCCGGTCTTTTCTATTTGTGACAAAAGAAATTACTTAATTGCCTTTAGTGTGCTGTCCAATTTAATCCAGATTAGGGTTGCTTAGTTAGTAAAGAACTACTGAGCCTTCGGAGAATGTTTTCATTAGAATGTAACCCCCTTTCGACGCCTAGATCATAATAATTTGCTCAATGCTACTGGGTTTTGCATTAGTTTGTGAGGCCAATTCCTGCATATTTAGGTTGAAGTCATTGACCTATGATACAAATATTCTTGTTCTTTTCAGGGGCAGTAACAGAAAGACCTATGTCTGAAAAGATATGCAGGGCTGTGAATGCAAATGCCTTTCATCCCCTATGTCTGAAAAGATATACAGGGAAGCACGCTCAGATAAACTGGAATGCAAATGAAATTATGCAAGCAAACTTATTATTCTTTTTCAGGTCAAAACACTCTTATCCTTATTGTTTAATTACTCTTATTCTTTTGCAGGTCAAAACCCTCTGACTTTACTCTGTTTTCTGATATTTACTCAATTGTATTTTCTTTTCAAGTCAGTGCAAATTAATCACAAGTCAAAACCAATAGTGTAAAGGTAAATATCGATTGTAAGCCATACCATCCTCTTTTACTATTCTGCTTTTTAGTATTGCACTAGCTAATAATGGCCTTGAAGAAATTATTGGCTTTCCGGTTAAAGTTTTCATTCCCAAGTTTTGTAGTCCATTCCTTGAAATACCAGCATTTCTCTAAAGGATAAAATGTTCCTTGCAGTCAAACAACCCTCCTATGCCCATTGTTAGGGAAGCATGGTGGCTTGAGCCAATTGGAATGCAAACGAGTAGTACAACTGGATTCAAAATGTGGTACAGGTCAGCTGGATTCGCAGTGGAGCTGGATTCAGCTGATCAATTCATGTGTATATCAGTTCCTCCCTCGGGTGTATTATAGGTCTCTACTCCAGGTGAAAAGAAAAAGGGGTCTATCACTAGCAATTTCTGCACTTTATCGGATGCTTGGTCGAACTAATTATTTGAAGATGAACAAAAGGATAACCAATTTATCAGCTGCCATGCTATGTTCTTGGAGTCCAACTATTTTGATCTTGTTGGAAAGGCAAAGCCCGTTTGTGGCATAGATTTTTATGGCAGGAGGTACTGTTCAAATCATTGTATTCTCAATTTGGAAATTTACCACCACTTTTTTTTCTGTTCCATTCGCTATTTGCAGCTTGGTGTATCACAAAGTTACAGCAACAAGATCAGAGAGAGTCAAAACTTAGCAATCCTGCTGATCCTTTTTCAGTAATTCAGTGGAGCCTTCTTGCAGTTTGTCTATTTTATCTGACTGGTCACTGGTAAGTTCCTTGCTAGTTTCATACGATTTTACTTCTTCTTTTTTCGAATGTAATGTTTGTACATTATGTTCAATGATCCGAAGGGGAAGTGTATTTATTATTGTCTATGCTAAATGTGCATCTGGTGATTCTTATTTTAAGTTGTGATCCGATGGGGTGGATAGAGATGCACTGTTGCTAATAAAAAAAACATTTCTCGTGTACATTTGATGGCCTCCGATATGGTGCAGCATTCATCGGGTAAATGTGATTATGTTCCATGTAATCAAGGGCCGGCTTTCGGGGCGGCGAGCCCAACCGCAGGCCGAGGGTGAGCCTAGCCAGGACCCGTCTGGCGGCCGAGCGCGAAGAGGAGAAGGGAGGTGGCCACGCGGGAAGGAAATGGGCCGGCTCCAGGTGAGCTTCGCCGAGGAGAAGAAAATAAAAGAAGCCGTAGCAACGCATGGGCAGGGAGGAGCAACAAGCGGGCCTTCGGCCCCAGAGCGGAGGCGCGCGGACAGGAAGAAATTCGTGCTTTATAATAGTAGAGAAATGACAAATGTGTTGCCACTCACCCACTACGGGTGCCAAATGGTCAATTACTCCAATCTATCGAGGGAGAAGCCTGGTGTGGGTCTGCGGTCTGGACCAATGTTTTGGGCCCATATCCATTCCCAGCCCGACACGGGGAGGCCAGAAGGACAGGATGATTAGTATCGTACTCTCTTGGAAAAAGACTATTTTACCTCCTTAAACCTTTCCTTCCTAAACCGCAAACCAGGTGATTAATAGGTATATTAGTGTACTGCTGTGTACGTTAGACAATTAGGGTACGTACGTAACCATGCGAAACGAGATCGAACGATGGAAGCCAAGCAGCGAGCGAACCGGCCCTGAAAACTGAAAAGCCTGACCAGATAATTTTGACACCTCGTGCGGAGCGCAAACGGTAGACTTGCAGTGCGCCTACTCTCGTCTCCCAAGGGCCCCCACCCATAGAACGGCCGAACGATTCTGCGAGTCGGAGTTGCGTACTCGTGAGGGCCGAACCAGCCGCCAAGGGCGACACGAGACGGTGAGACCATGATGCGACTCTAGTCCATGACAGCCACCGCCTCTGGCCCTCTGTAGTCTGCACGATTGGATTGATCATCGACGGGACGACGGCATTTGCGCATCGCCCGATCACGTCGTTCGATTCCCAATTGTTTGAGGGTCTCGATCATGATCAGAAGAGGTATAATTTTTCTCAATTGCTCTAACCAAGATGATTAGACGTATTGATTAGTCATTAGATGTTTGGTTTACGATTTTAAGAATTTACAATATTCCACTTGTAATCTATTGATTAGACTCTGTTGAGGGGTAGATGATATTAGGATTTGAGAGTTCTTCATAATCGGTAATAATCGCATCTAGAAATATTAGAAGAAACTTTTAAGATAATATGTACTTCTTACTTGATTTTAATAACTTTTTTATATACCTTGAGTGTTTATTGGTTATATTATATGTATCTATATGTATATATACAAGTTTTACGGTGATTGACAATTTTTGGGGCCGTTCATCAAGTCTAATCCGACGGTGTTAAAATAGGAGTTACAAGACTGAAATTACGCTCAAGTACAAGTAACGGTGGGTCCGGTACGAAAACTACGTGGGACCATGACTTGTAATTTTTTTTTAAGGGTAGATTTGTCATTTAACAGAGTCCAGGATTAACCGTACAAGTCATTTCTCTCCTCATGATTCACCACACACGACATCTATCTCCCCACTCTCGAACTCTGCAATCTCTCCTCACTCTGTCGTCCCCACACCTCACCGAATCGCCGCCGTCGTCGCCTCCCAGCAGCCTCGGCCCCGAGTCTGTATGGACCCTGCTCCGTGGGCCAGTCTCTGACGGTGTCGGGCTAACCATCGGCGGCGCTGCTCTTGGATGCGAGAGGAGGAGGAGGAGGGGTCAAGGCGCGACCGCGGGAGAAGAAGAGCGCGGCATGGTCGACCAGTGGGCGTCCGTGGGAGCACCAGCACTACCCGCCAGCCTCGCCCGCGCCGCCGATGGGATCTGTTCCTCCTCACCCGGATATGCTCAATCCCGGCCTCCTCCGCCCCTTCCCCGTCCGTTGCGCCATTAGTCGACCTCCTCCGTGTCCCAGACGCGTCGGCGCAGCTGCCGATGCCGGCCACCGCAGCCGCACGTTGCCCATCAACGTTCCCCCCGTCGCCGTGTTCTGCTACTGGATCCACGCAACCGGCGGCAGGAGGCAGTTCATCGTCCGGGCCTCCGACGGCTTCAGGGACAGCGTGGTGAGGCCATTGATTCAATCCCCCCCTCTGCTCCCGATACATCTAACCCCGGAGCTCGCCGGAGTAAAAAGGTCTTCTTTTTCCCCTTCTCCTGTGATCTTCTCTTGCAATTTATTTCTTCTTCTTCTTGATTTGGTCTAGTTGAGAATGCAGTGCAGTGCTGATAAGATCTTCCATTGATTCTTGCATGTGTAGTTGATCTGTGCTGAATTGCTAATATTACTGTACTGTTTAGATTGTTGCATACAGTTAGTAGCAATGCAGTGTTGTGTCAACACTGGATTTTATTACGATTTGTGCAAGAAGGTACTTTTGATGAATACAACAATGCTAATTTGTGGTAAAGTTGATTACTTGTGCTGAATTGGTACTACTACTATATTGTCAACATTCTTGCACATAGTGTGTTGTGTGAGCACTGAATTTTATTGCTCTGAAGTTGATTGTGCCTATTAAAATTATTTAAAGTTTGAGATTTTCTTGTGTCCAAAAGGAGCTACAATTTGTATGCTTGACATCAAAAGATGAAATCCATTACTTTTTTTTTAGGGAAAGCAAATTGCTTTATTACGAAACGACTTGGGCTGTATCGCCCGATACAATAGCAGTTAGTTCAGCTGGTACATCATCATCATACACGAGAACTTCCCCAGCATAGTAGTTTAAACCTAATTGTACCAGGCAATGGGCAGCATAATTAACCTCACGGCTACAGTGGGTGATCTCACACATAGAAAACCATAAACTAGTCGGAACTTTGATGTCCTCTATCACTTGTGCCTCCCTGGAAAAGTCTGGCTTCCTCCTGTTTAGCGCTTGCACCACCAGTAGAGCATCAGTTTCAATAATCAGCCGCACAACTCCCAGTTTAGCAGCCAAACCAATGGCCATTTGCAATGCTCACAGTTCCACACCAAAGGCATCATAGACATGTGGTGTTTGTCCCGCACAACTCGAAGATTGGTTTTTTAGATGGCCTTTTTGTGGTCGTCATCTAAACCTCTGACCGTGTCCGCGAACCTTGTCGGTGAGCACGCTAACCTCATATTTGCATGTTTCACACTGAGTGCCTGCAACACAGCCTGAAATATGTGTAAGGGTAAAAGAATTTTGTGTACTGAAAGCTTTTAAACTAACTGGGATTAATATACCTGATTTGTTATGTCTGGGAGTGGTAATTCTGTGGCAGCAGAACTTTTAGAAGAACTAGCCATTCCTGGCAAATATGCACAAAGAGAAACCGGATCAATTCACTTGAATAATATGTTGTCAAATCTATCTACAAAGACCTCAGTTGCTGATATGTGGCATCTTAAGATTACAAACAAATGACATTTGAACGAAACAAAGCAGCAATAGGAAACATAATTTACATTTTTTTGGTGTATTCAATTTTTGGATGCTTTCCCTTGATATCATTATAAAGTTTTGCTTTCATTTGCTTCATAGGAAAATGCAAAACTAGAAATTGTGCCAGTATTTATCTCAGTTTTTTTTAACTTTAAATGACAGTGGGAGGATCAGAGTCCTTGCAGGAAATACTCATTGTAAGTACTCAGTTTTGGCACCTATCTCATTAAACACTTAAATCTTCAATGCTGTGATCCTGCTCAGATTAATATTGTACAGATTTAAAGCCAACATAGCTGTAAATATTTTGCAGACTTGTACTTGTTTCTGAGGTTGCCTGCTCTGTAGTTTTCTTTTTTGAGATGATCTGCTATGTAGTAACCAAAGTACAGTGCCATCATGTACTCAGTCACAACTTAGAGCCTATATCCTACCTACCACTGGCAAGGAGGGTAAGATGTTTTTCTTTTTGGTTGTCATGAAAGATGTCTAACTAATGTCAGTTGTCTGCATGTCAAAGTTCCAGCAAGATCTCGTAGGACTAACTGGTGGCACTGACGAGGAGGGTTGCTCTTCTTGGAAATGATTAGGGATGAAACTAGTGAAGGAGCACTGATGTTTGTTTCTGACATCAAGCCATTTTCATTACAGTCGAACTCAGAAAAGACGTAATGATTGGATATGCTGATTGTGAAAATGGATCGTCTTATCATCCTATGTTGTTTCATTTGTAATTTGAATTGAATGACTTCGTGAAATTGAATAATAATGGAAATTTATGTAATTATTACTACTGAGGCCTGTATTTGATGCAAATTAGCTTACCCTCTTTGTTAGCCTGTCAGATGAACATGCTCAGACATTGTTTGGAGTATCAGATTTCTATTTGCATCATGACAACAGTATGATATCCCAGGAGTAATTTGTGTTCCATAATAGCAAAGACTACGTGAGGTGCTTTGTCGAATCTTGTTTCCGAGGCGGCGGAGAGTGCATGCTGGTGCTGGCTCAACAGCTTGTTTTCCCAGGTCCTACTTCACGGGATCTCCAATCACATAGGTTGGGTTACCACCATGGCAACTCATGTGGGTCTCATACCCATCTCCCTCGATGCATTTTCTATCACAACACGTGATGGCCCTTTAGTAAAGGGATCTGCCAGATTCTTAGCCGACTGGATATAATCCAATGCTATCACTCCGGAATTTCTTAAACGTGTGACAGCTTTTAATCCCATTCGTATGTGTTTTGTGGACTGCATGTTGTCCTTTGAACTCTTCACCTTGACAATAACTGTCTGATTGTCACAGTTCATAAGGATAGCCGGTACTGGCTTTTCAACCACTGGTAGGTCCATCAAAAGATATCGAAGCCATTCTGCTTCGACACCAGATGTGTCTAATGTTGTTAGTTCTGCTTCCATTGTCGATCTCGTTAA
>CBMN010754935.1:0-10456 GCA_000582825.1 Hordeum pubiflorum
GGTGCGTAGGTCAATTTTTTTTGTTTTCTGCTGCGTTACCCAACAAATGGCATACCGAAAGGGCTCCAACGGGTAAAAAGGTAAACTCTGTTGAGGAATTTTCTCGCTGAATGAAAAGGTTCATATGATTATGTCTTTACTTACTACTAAACAAGTCTTTGTGGGTCCAAATGATGTTCCATCATCTTCTTTAATTGAACAAAGTAAGGATCATGTTGATGTTAATTTTATTTCTAGGAATAACCTAAGCAAACAGTGCTTATAAAGGTAACTTTTATAGTAATCCCAGACTGTATCTCAGTAATTCTGCAAATGCTTATGGAAGTTCTTATTGTAATTCCTAAAACAATAATAATAGAATACCTAATGATGTTGAGAGTGCAATAAAAGATTTCATCAATTTGCAAAGGCTTTTAAAGTTACAAGAGAAGTTTTTTGGAAACTAGATTTATTGCTTGAACTGTGGGTAATTTGTGAGTGGGGTGGATTTACTTAAGATTAATTATTTTCCACCTAGTAAATATGAAATGCCTTAGTTTTGAAAGCAATCCAAGTGTCCATTGATTATAATGCTAATATGATTGCGATGCTTAGAGCTAGACGTGAAAGAGAAGAGAGAGAAGCTGAAAAGCACTCTGTATGTAAGTTTGGAGGATGATAAATCTTGTGCTGAAATTGATAAAGGTGGGCTTGGAGAGGTAAGAACTTTAGGTAGTATTACACCCACTGTATTGGATTTCAAAGAATTCAATTATGAAAATTGATCCATTACTAAATCTATTACTTTGTTACAACCCATGATGAATTCACCCAATGCTTATGATCATAGTAAAGCCTTTACTTAAAATATTGTAGAAGCACTTGTTAAGGCTAATGAAGAAAGATTGGAATTAGAAGTGTCAATTCCTAGAAAATTAGGTGATGGTTGGGAACCTGCTAGATTAAATTAATAATTATAAATGCAATGCACTTTATGATTTAGGTGCTAGTGTTTCCACCATTCCTAAAGCGCTTTATGGGGCTATACGGATTGGATCCAATGTTTTGGCATTGACGGGAGCACTACAATTTGTTTGGATGGGATCCAATGTTTTGCCGTGTCAACTCACCCTCACTTTTCCTCTGTACTTTTGCGCCAATTCATTGGCGAAACTGGGGATGACCAAATCGACCGCCAACTTTTTGGTGCTCCTACGATATATCTCAAGGATCACTGAATCAGATTTGTACGTACAGGTGACGAATGATGTGTGCAGCAGCAGACTACAGACGGTTGTCAACAGGGGCTATTCGGCAGGCCGTAGTTGACAAGCGTTCACCTCATGGTTGCCACAGCTTTGTTAGTCACCGACGGCGACGCTAAAGGAAGCCCTAGTGCGGGCGAGATGGCCACCAATCGAGATCTAGGTCGTTGGGTCAAAAAAAAATGTATTAAAAGACACAGTGCATGTATTCAGCGCTGTTAGCGCCGCAGAACACAACTGCGCTTACTACAGCGCCTAGTGGGCCGGTCCACGAAGGCACAGTGCATGTAATGTATTAAAAGAGTTATGTCTCAAAAAAAGTATTAAAAGAGTAAAACAACCCCCCAAAAAAGGTGCTCCAACAGAAATCGAAATCATGCCATACAATTCATACAGGTGTTTGGCTAACCACTGGGGCATCTTGTTGTAAGTGACTAGAAGCAGTGCTAATTCTTTAAAAACAATCATACACGCACATACGTGATTTTCGTTCAAAAAATTGAAACTTCACAAATTTCAAAAAAAGTTCAAAACATGCAGAACAACTATTTACCTATTAAAAAAATCATTTATATAGAAAAACTTCAGCGATTTTCGAAAATAATTCACAAGAATTCGAAAAAGTTCATCAAAATTTTGAAAAAAAGATCACAATTTTGAAAAAAGTTCATCGATTCTGAAAATCAATTACACAATAAGAGAAAAAGGTTCACATATCTGATTTTTGTGTGGAAGTTTCTAATAATGAACACAAATTTGAAAAAAAGTTCATCGATTTTGAAAACAAAAATCATCATTTCTGAAAAAAGTTCATGGAATTAAAGAAAAGTTTGTGCAATTTAGAAAATAGTTCACACAATTGAATATAATTTCATGGCTTTTGGGAAAACAGTTCACTGATTTTATAGAAAAATCTCGTGAGTTTGAAAACAAATCCGTGCATTTAAGAAAAGAAAAAAATGAGTAAAACGTCAATGACCAGCGAACTGACAAAATAAAATGAAATGATAATCAAAGTTTGCAGAAGCGGGTAACATAGCCTAGTGGTCACTTCGGTTGCCTTCGTACATTGAGGTTGTGATTTTCAAACTTGTGGTCTGCACCTTATTTAGTTTTTTAATAGAAAGGAAACGGTATCTGGGCCGGCCCAGAGAGGAGCGAGAGGTGTGCGTCGGTTTACAGTTTCCACTGTAACCGGTGCCTGAAGCGCGGAGTAGGAAACCCTGAAAATATGTGTCAACGGGTTATGCTGTACGCGCTGTGTTATTGGATCAGTTGAGCGACTGTCGATGCATTAAGACAATACATGACAATGTGGTTATTTATTTTCCTGTGGGCTATATTTTGGGCTTGGGCCATTCAGCCATTGGTCTATCAAGCTTAGTCTATTTCTTAGCTGATGGACATGTAGTAAGGATTAACATCAAAGCTAAATAACAGTCCTTGCTCTAATCTATTGAGAGGGGGAGGGGGGAGGGTGGACTGGCCCTCGCTACCCCTACTGTCTCCTGCCTCGTTTATATCGCATGAAACGAGACATAATCGTGCCCCAGGATTTGAGAACCTTCTCAACGGTTCCATGCCTTTTTTGGGCCGATTACTCTGTGTGTTTTCTTCTGCTTAGTGGCTGTTTTTCATACGGTTTTGTTTTAGCTTCTATTTCTTTGTTCTTTGTTCTTTTTCTTTTTTCTTATATTTTTCATATTTTTAAAGCATGGATCTTTTTTTAACAAAATTGGAGAAGATTTTTGTAAATTTATAAACATATTTTCAAGTTCATTAATATTTGAAAAACTTGTGACTTTTTTATTCATGAGCTTCTCTTCAAATTCATAAACATTTTCTTAATCTACAAACATTTTGCAAATTCCTAACTTTCTTAAAGTTTCTGACGAAATTTCAAATATTTGTTTATTTTTTAAAATTTATAAATATTTCTGAAATTTCTAAACATTTTTAATTCATGACAATTTTTCAACTTTGTAAAATGTTTTCAAAGTCGAGCGAACATTTATTCTGTTCAGCAAACATTTATTGAATTCGCCAAGTTTTTTTCTCCAAATTCACACACATTTTGTTAATTTTCTAGATATTTTTAATTTAATGAAAATAAATATATTTAACTTAATTTTCAAAACTAACAGAGGAAAGAGGCCATTTTTCCTGACAAAAAAACCCACAAAAAAAAGGATAAAAAAAATAGATGGCGAGTGGGCTGGGCCAATGAGTGGATCACAACACGTGGGCGAATGAGCATGCCTGCTACTGGGCAAGGGCTTAGTGGTCGCATGGTTAACTGCATGGTACATGAATATTGCTAGCGAGGAAACGTCCTGTTCGATGCCCGCGTTCGGAAATTGTCAACCCTTCGCTGAAGGCAGGGAAAAATAGGCCGGCCCATTTGTAGGTAACGTGTAATGCGCGAGATAGATCTCGAACTCACAATCTCCCTCCACTGAAAGAGTGTTACTAACGACTCGTCCTAATGAGTTATAGTGGTAGATTCGCGGCGAAACAGTTTAATTATTGTACTTCTTTGAAAATCTCGAAAAATAAACATTGAACATTTATTAATGTAAGTTGAACGTTTTCTTAAAACATGGTGAACATTTTAAGTAAAACACGATGAATTTTTTAATATTATAAGATGAACTTTTTAATATACGATGTAAATTTTTGAAAAATATGAATATATGCGTTTAACGATATTTTAATACGCCTTGAACATTTTTTAATATAAGTTGAATAATTTTTTATTTTACATTTAGCATTTGTGCAATATACACTTAACAAATTTCAGAAACACAGTGATTATATATTCGTTGAAAAATTTCTAATATATGATGAACATTTTTATATTACATGATGAAATTTAGTAAAAAAAATATGAACATTTCCTTAATATACGCTGAACACGTTTTGTAACCCACAATGAAATTTGTATAATATATAAAAAGTAAAAATAAAATAAATAAAAGGGAGATGAAAATAAATACAAACATGAACAGAAAAAAACAGAAAAGAGAAAAAACAACAACGAAACAACCATGGACCGACCCAAAGGGCGGTGTCGTGCGGCGAAGCTTCAGCAAAGCCATGCCATTCTGACGCACACATGCATCAAACAGGGATTGCCGCTGGCAACTAGCTACTTCTCGGCTGAACGTAGAGAACAAAGAGGCACGTACAGAAGGCAGGAAGGGACCGGGGAGGCCAGGAGGATAATGCAAACTTTTTCGTGGCGAAACCAGGAAGATACATCCCGTTGGCTAAAAAAATAGAAAAAGGAACAAACACTAGTCCGAGCAAGTATAATAAAATGACATAAAAAGGCTATAAGAACATAAATATTATATATTTGCTTAGTTGGAGGAGAGAAAATAGAAGAGATAGAGAGAAGAGGAGCAGGCTATAAATTAGTAGACAGCTACGACACGAGCCCCGAGGCACTTTATGGGATTGTAAAATGGGTCTATTAATAAGGTATACTAGTACACATTTGAAACCTATTATTGTACATACCGATTATTAGATTGGTTTTAGATGACATGTCAACTTCATATAGCCGATTGTTGGTTGTATTATTAATCACGCTCTCACATCGCTCGTCAGTAGCTATAGCTCGTCTCTCGTCGCCTACCATGACCCGAGAGAAAGCAAGAGAGAAAGGAACATGCCTTTCCATGGTTCGCTACACGACTTCATACCTCCATGTGGATAAGCCTCTCTCCTGTCCTAGCCCGCTATCTTCTCTCTGGTCACGGTGTGGCCCGAAATATGGATCTCGGTAGCCATACCCATAGCACGTACACTAACCGTGTTGAAATATTTGCACACTCCTACTGTTGCTACAGTGGACTGGACTAGACTAGACTTGGGTGCATCCATTTTCTGTCGATCATGCGACGAATCTGTTTCCTTTTCCTTTCTACGCCTAGCAAGATGACAACATCGAGTTACTGGGTGGCGTACCATGGATTTTCGGTCAAGGTAACATAAAATATATATTTTACATCACAAATACAACATATCAACATACTAGCAGAGGCAGAGCTATGTGTTAAGATGACGGGCCAATGCCCCAAGCTTCGAACCAATTATAAAAAAAATGAGGGGCTTAGATGGGATTAGTTCAGCCTTTGCCCTCATAGTGTACAGTATTATTTTATAGAAATTTTGGAAACTTCTGAACATGGTTTCATGAAGTTTTCATCGCGCCCTATGGAGGAATCGAACTGCAGACCTCTCAGCAACGAGGTCATGTCAAATGCATACGAGCTGATAATTTTAAGTGTCCAATTTGCAACGCTAATACCTAAGAACTAACAACAGTGCCAAAATTGTAACACTTTTCGATTTGATTCGAACAAATCTTGGAATTTTTTTTTCTAAAAGGTAAGTAATGTTTCAAAGATCGAAATTTATCAAACAATACAAACAAATTTTGAAAATCCAAACAATTTTTTTGAATATGTAAACAATTCTATAAATAGGAACATTTTTTGAAAATTTCTGAACAAAAGTTGAAAACGTGAACATTTTTAAAATTTGTGATTTTTTTTGGAAATGCGAACAATTTTTTGAAAAACGGGAACAAATGTGAAATTCCAAAACTTGTTTGGAAATTTGAACAAATTTGAAAAAGAGAACATTTTTTGAAAATCAGGAACAAATTTTGAAAAAGGGGAACAAATGTAAAATTTCCAATTTTTGTTGTAAATTTGAACAAATTTGAAAAGGTGAATATTTTTTGAAAATCACGTACAAATTTTAAAAAATGGGAACAAATGGGAAATTGCAAATCGTTTTTGAAAATTTGAACATATTTGGAAACGTGAACATTTTTTGAAAATCACGAACAAATTTTGAAAAATGGGAACAAATGTGAAATTGCAAAACTTTTTTGAAAATTTGGACAGATTTGAAAACGTGAACATGTTTTTTAAAAGCACAAACAAAATTTGAAAAATGGGAACAAATGTGAAACTCCAAAACTTTTTTGAAAGATTGTACAAATTTGGAAACACGAACATTTTCTGGAAATCACGAACAAATTTTGAAACACCGAAATTTTTCGAAAACAAAAGCAAAATTTGTATAATTTTTGCAAAGAACGAAATGTTTTTTGAAACATGACACAAAAATCATTTTTTTAAAGCCGAACAAACTATTGAATATATTGTACTTTTTTTGAAATTACGATTTTTCTAAAACAAAAATAAAAGAAACAAACAAATAGAAAAACGAAAATGTTCGCTTTTTTGAAATGTGTTCTTTTGAAACCTCCGAACATATTTTGAGAAACGTGAAAAAAATAAAAGAAGAAAGTAACACACAAAAAAAAATAGAAAAGGAAAAAAACGAGGAAGAAAAAACAAAGACAAAAAAATGAAAGAAAACCGAGAAAAGCAGTGGAAACAGGGGAAAACCGGCCGTCGGCCGCACTGCAAGTGGGCTAGCCCAAGGGCCGGCGCCCCTGTGCGAAAGCCCAACTATTCGCCGCAGATAGCTGCGAATAGGGTTTTCCATGTGGCAAATCCTATTTGGTACACAGCCCCACAGCCTCACACTTAGTTTCTGTCAAGCCTGGCCCATGTTGGATTTGGAGAATATCTTCACAGAGGTTCCGTGGGTGTCTTGGACCGGTTTCTCTGTGTATTTTCATCTGTTTTTGGGCCGGTTTTCCCATACGGTTTTGTTTTAGGTTTTACTTCATTTCTTTCTATTATTCTTTTTTTATGTCTTTCCTTTTCTTCTTATTTTCCTTGTTTACGTATTTTTAAAGAACCAACCTTTTTTTTTAAAAAAATAGATTTTTTTTGTAAATTTATAAACATATTTTTAAAATCATGAATTTTTTATTCACGAACTTCTTTTCAAATTCGTCTTAATCTACGAACATTTTTTGAATTTAAACCTTTTACAAATTCTTGATGAATTTTAACTTTTTTTTTTTGCAAATTTGTAAATATTTCTATTATTTGTAGGCGAGTTGGCGGGGCGAACGAGGGGGCCGCAGCGCATGGGCGAATGAGCGAGCCATGGCCCATGTGCGCACCCAGTACGCTTTACCATCATTTGGGTGCTTAACGCATTCTAGAGGAGCTCCCAAAATTGTCCTCCTTTATATACCCGTGGTCAGTGGTGGGTAAACAAAAATACCTTTTGCGCCGATTTTACTTTTTTTTTAGGGGAAAAGCGTTGCTATTTATTCAGAGTTTGCCGCGTTATCTGCGGCCAGGTTCAGGAATACAAACTCCGGGGGCACCCGGAGCCAGGTTTTACACAACACTTTACAACTTCCCTCCCTAACTAATCTATGTGCGACACTATTCGCAGAACGACGCACCTAGATAACTGCAAAGTCCAGAAACTGAGCAAGAAGGTCCTTGATCTCTTGGACGACATGTCCATTCGCAGATAGATCTCTCTGACTGTTGATAATCTTACCCACCGCTGTCTGGGAGTCCAGTTCCACCACCACCTTCTGCGCGCAAGAAGCACTCCTCTGCGGCATGCGAGGAGCTCTGCAAGCTCCGGTTCGACAACCCGTGCGCTCCTGCCACGAACGAGCCATGATGGTCCCGTAGGACCGCACCACCTCCTCCCGAACCTCCTTGCTTCACGAGCGCTCCATCAGTGTTCACCTTCGTCCACCCTTCTTCAGGTTTTTTCCATGGAACATCATACTGCTGTCCTCTCCTACTAGTAGATGTTTCCCTGACTGCCCTCCACTCCTCCTCTAGGCGAACCACTCTGTCCGCTATCAGGCCCGGTTCCTCTATCGTACAGTGCTCCCACGCATTGTTCCTCGCTAGCCAGAGTTCATACCACGCTCTCATCACCACTTGTTTTTTCCTCTCTTGATGCAGCTCCCACCCAGTCCAGCACCCACGATCTCATGCAGTCCACCCTGTCGAAATACTTGGGCAGCATCGGCAACTGGGCACCAACCCTTTGGCTAAGCTCTTTCCAGAACTGTACCGAGTGAGGACAGCGCCATACCCGATGAGCTATGGTCTCCTCTCTCCCACATGCGATGCAAAATACTCCAGGTTTCACTCTTCGACGTAGCAGTTCCGACCCAACAGCTAATCCGTTTTTAAGCATACTCCAAGCATGGATCTTAATCTTGTTTGGTAGTTCCGTCCCCCACAGTTCCATCCAGCTTTTATGTTCCTTCACTGAGATCGACGAGGATGCCAGTGCATTCCTCGATGCTTTCAGCTTCATGCCTAGATGATAAGCAGACCGGACTGTGAAGACCCCATTCTTGGTATAGTTCCATGCTCTGAAGTCCTCCTACCGGGATATGGCTGATGTCTTGGATGTCGCTGGGCGTGAACACTTGTTGCAGCTTTGCATCATCCCAAGCCGTCCCTTGCGCCGTTAATAGATCCGCCACCTTGACTGTATTCGGAACGTATGTAGCCCCAAGGGCACCATAGAACCCTCCCTTGGAATCCATTGATCATGCATAGCATTAATTTTGGAGCCATCTCCAATGCATCAGGCTCCGCCATGTAAATGAGCACCCCTGTGGGCATTGAGCAGCCATGATATCCATCTCCTGGAAGTACCTCGCCTTGAGTACTCTCGCACATAATGAGTCGGGGTTCATCAGGATCCTCCACACCTGTTTTGCAAGAAGCGCTTGCTTAAACATCGCAAAATCCCGGAACCCCATCCCCCCTGCTTGCTTCCTAGTGCACATCTTGTCCCAGGCCACCCAATGGACTTTGCGCTCGCCATCAGCTGCTCGCCACCAGAATTTAGAAGAAAAAGATTTCAGGTTCCCGCACAGTTTCTTGGAGAGCTGGAAGCAACTCATCGAATAAGTTGGTGTTGCTTGTAACACCGACTTGACAAGTACCTCCCTTGCTGCCTTAGACAAGCCTTGTCCCTTCCATCCCAACACTTTCCCTCTCGATGCTTCCTTGACATGTTTAAAACACCCATCTTTTGATCTCCCAACTGTAGTTGGTAGCCCAAGATATTTCTCATTTAGTGCCTCCGCCTGTATACCCATCTCATTTTTCAAATTTGCTTTTTCCTCTTCATTGCACCCCTTCCCAAAAAAGATAGCTGACTCCTCCAAGTTTACTTTCTGTCCAGACGCCTCCTCGTACTCCGGCAAAATCTGTCGAAGGTGCGCCGATTTTACTTGACATATGAGCAAAATACTATGGGATATACCTGTAAAATTTCATGGTCTGTGGGGGCGAGAGCCCAGGTTCGCCCCTGAAGCTCTGCCACTGATTCCGCACTCAAGCACAGCTAAGCTCTTTACCAAAACAATTGAACGGCGTGCTGAGATCTACATAATTTTAGAAGGTAGGGACATGTGATGGTAGATTTTTTCGATAAAGATGTGATGGTAGATTGTTAAAAACGCTCTTATATTACGGGACGAAGGGAGTAGATGAGGAAATACATACATAGAGTTATGAGTTGTGGGCTAAGAGACAACGGAGGACTGACCTCTGTAAAGATTTCAAAGTTGAGCTGTGTCTCATGACGTCAAATGTCGTTCTTATCCGTTGAACAAGAAACTATCTTTCCGTTTACTGGGGGCAGTAACTGCTAGTAGGGCTTGTTGCACTTGTCTGCTTCCTCCGTAAAAAAATATAAGAGCATTTAAATCGTTAAAATAGTGATCTAAACGCTTTTATATTTCTATACAGAGGGAGTACTATTTTCTGCGTGGGCTTGTGGTGTTCGTTTCACTTGCTTGGTCTGTTTTCCTTTTATGTTTTCATCACCTCTTTCCGTTAATTCTTTAAAAAAAATCACTTCTTTTTTGTTTACTTGGACTGTGTGTTTGTATCTATGCGTGGCCTTTTTTTGTCTACGATGTCATACATATGCCTAATTGCACATTTTTTTCTTTTGTTGTCTCGCCAAACAAGCCTGTAGCTGTCACTAGTAGAAAACTGGGCTTTGATCCTCGTCAGATCAAAGCATTAGTCCCGGTCGTGTTACGAACCGGGACTAATGGGAGCATCAGTCCCGGTTCGAGAGGTTAGGACGCCGGCCGGGCCTCGGCAGGCATCACTCCCGGTTCAGCCACCAACCGGGACTAAAAGGGTTGCTGACTTTTAGTCCTGGTTGGTGTCTGGAACCGGGACTAAAGGTTAGGAAATTAGTCCCGGTTTTAGACACAAACCGGGACTAAAGTGGTTGCCTATATATATGCACGCCCCCCCATCTCC